>JANFPS010000012.1:2400748-2703552 GCA_024703675.1 Drosophila nebulosa | reverse complement strand
CTATTTGCTCAATCAACACCGCCCGCATGGACGACGGCGCAAAAACTTTATAATCAGCTTGAATTTTTAAAAGAGACTCTCCAAAATAGAGTACCACAAGTCACAACTTACTCAGCACATCAGATAAAAGTTATAAATCAAAAATCTTAACGAAACCGAATATTCGCAAGCCACTACCAAAATCAGAAAATGGAAACGAGTGTGCAGTCACTTTAATATGTGATTTAACTAAGTATTTAGTGCCATACCTGTTCCGATTATGAATGCTAATACTGTCGCTAAAGCAATATTTGAATCTTTTATCCTGAAAACAATTTAATAGCTTAGATAGCGTAGAAGCAATATATAATACAGATGATTATGCTAAAGAAAGCAAATATAGATTCGAAGTAGCATATAAAAGAGCTAGGCTAATGCTAGAAGAGCATAAGAATAAAAATAAGGTACTATATGTAGATGAAGTATTACTAAGAATGAAACAGGTCATAAGTTATATTATAAATATACTGCTACGTATAAAGTAGCGGAAATGGAGATAGGAATAATGTTATAATAGTTCATGACAAAAACAAAAACAGATAGTTCATAAAGAAAGATTAAAACTTTTATTTCATATAACATACATAGGTAATAACATATATTTAAATATACTAGCTGGCCCGGCAAGCGTTGCTCTGCCCCTTTTTTTACTTGCTGGCGAATTAAATGTTTAGTTCATCCATCAAATGGCAATTTTCAAATTTTTTAGTTTATTAATTAGTTTAGTACTATTGAGTATATAATATTTTTTGTTTTGTTTGCAGGTGCATAAATAAACAAATTATTTGGTGCTCCCAGGCATGTCAGCTGATATCAATGGTATCCTTGGTATTAATACAACTTCTCCTCTTTCTTTGCCAGTTAGAATTGTTGCTTCGATTAAATTAGGCATTAATTTTTTTTTACAAAGTCTTGTTCATTGCAATGTTTTGATGCATTGATATTTCTTAATAGTATGATTGAGGAACCCACTTTCAATTTTAAAATATGTGGTGGCATACCGGGTAGCTCCAAAGAATTTAGAAATTCCACAGGATAATTTACTGCGTCTTCTTATGTTGTAGCAGTATCGATTGACTTGTATGATATTATGTCACCTGGTAATTTCTATTGAATTTGATCATTTATTTTATTCACATTTGAGTTCGTTGGTGCTAAAATTGCGCGTTCCCTCAGCCAATCCTGATTTGTATAGTTTTGAACTATGTTTGGAAAAACGTGATCAATTAGTTATTCTTTTGATGGCAACATTATGCAAAAGTTGTTTGGTAACGTGATAAAGCCATTTAAATCCCGTTCAATTTCGCCATCGCCAATCTGAAGAAGTTGCTCCGAAAACTCACGTGCTGCTGGATTATTTTGAAGACGAACACGCATATTTATGTTAAGCGATAACTTTTGAACATTTCTCCAAAAAAATGAACTTTTCAAACATGCATTAATTTCATCAGCTGGAGTTGATCTGGGAATGACGGGCAGCGTTTGTCGAAAATCACCAGATAGCAACATTAATGCACCTCCAAATAATTCTTGATTGCCCCGTAGATCCTGTAATGTTTGATTCAATGCTTGCAAAGATTTTTATGGGCCATCGGACATACATCCCATAAAATAATTGCTGCTTGTTGCAAGACTTTTGCCATTCCTGAACTTCTTGAAATATTACACGTTGGAGTCTCAACTGTTAGCATGTTTAATGGCAATTTTAAAGCGGAATGTGCAGGTCGGCCCCCATCCAATAATGTAGCTGCAATTCCAGAAGAAGCAAGTACCAGGAGCGTCCAAAAAATATAAACCATGATTGTTGTTTATGACACCTTGCATAATTCTATCGTATGCATTTTTTTGTTGAACTTTGTGGAATGTGTGTTTGCATAAACGCATGCAATTCATCACATTGGAAATGTTGTTCGCGTTGCAATTCTCGTTCAAATAAATCTTGCATTGGACGATTAGGTGCGATCATGCCTAAATGCTGTAATGCTTTATTTGCAATCATGAGGCAAATATCTTCAATTAATAGCAAAGCCTCGTTGTACATTTCTAAAGTATAATCCAATTCTGAATCGATCGAACGAAGTCGAATCAAAATATCTTCAGTCATGAAATCTTTATATTTATTCCACAATTCAAGTGGGTTCGATGGATTGCATGTTGATATTATTATTACAAATAACATACGTATTTGATTTGGATGAGCTGAAACTGATGCCTCATTAAGCGTAGTATCCCAATGCGAATCATCTTCAATTAAACGCAACCGTTGACATGCATCACGGTATGTTGCACATAAGTCACCATCAACAGTTCTTAAATTCTGAAATGACTGTGGCCCACGTACGTTCACCAACAACAATCGTAAAAAAAAGCATTCCAAATTTTTTGGACTTATTGTATAAATACGACGAATATGAAGAAACACCTTGGTAGCCATCCACAGGATTTCCTCTTCTTCGTCGTTGAAATTTTGTTGTTGTTGCATTCCAAGTAAAATATCGTGGTACTTCCGCATATAATAGGGTTCTTGCAAATTCATCCGTTTCACATAATTTGAAAAAAGCTGTTAGTGTAGTTGCTGGAGGCTCTAATACTCTTTGTGCAGCCTTTCCATCATTAAAATAAACACGTTGGCCATTTTCAAGATGTACTGCTAAATGTATAACAACAGGGTGTCTATCATGTATTGAGAATGATAAAATTCGCCAAATAGCTTCGTTCGTACTAATATATCTTCCCATTTGGTACTGCAAAATTTCATCATTTTTATTTTCAGCAGCCACTCCGAAAACAGCCATGTCGCTTCCTTTATTTATATATTTGCAAACGTACTTTATCGATTTTACTGAATTGCAGCATTCCACATTTATGTGGGCATTGAAAGTTTTTGATAACAGTGGGGAATACGGCACTATCCAACGATTATCAACTTCAAAATCTTCGTTTCTGATTTTAATAGTAGTTGTTTTACCATTATCTTGTGCTGATCGTCGACGATATAATGGATATCCATCATTACCGTGTATCGTTTCAGCAATTAATTGCTTTGGAAATCGTTTTGAGCACTTGCCGTCTAATATACATGGTGTATCATATTTTTAGTGACAACAGCGAATAATTGTGGATCGATGCTTGGATCTGGAATTTCGGCCGATATAACACTATAAATCACATCTGGTTAACTTCCATACCAACCATATCAAAATCTGAGCGTGTGGCAAACCCCTTTTTTGCCATTCAATTCAATACATATGGCAGCGCACTTCTCCAAATACACGAAGGTTGACAATGAAATCCATTAATTTTTTAAATTTTTTGTAGAATATTCGAGCTGTTAAATAGTGTCGATCTGTTGGCACCTGACCATTAACTAAGTATTCATACACTTCAGTCCATTTAGTTGCAAGTAAATGTGATGAACAGAACTGGATGGCCGTATTGACGAACATATGTCATGGCATCTTGGGTATACTCGTGCATATGTCGTGGGCTACCGATATGAGACGATGGTAATATCGTGAAACGTCCAATTTCATGTACATCCACATCATTCAATAGTGCATCATCAACGGATGTCAGGTTAAAAATAATTTCAACCCCCGATTGCTATGACGCGACCTTTTAGCGATCGTGTCAAGCATTAGAATAAGATCCCCCGACCCTAAGAACGTCACCCATAGAGTTTAAGAAACACTATATAAGCAGAAGAATTTTGTAAATAAATCCAGTTCAATATTTGAATTCACTAAATGAAGATTGGGTTTTTATTTCCTCTCCCCGGATTCCCTATTCATCGGTTCATTTTTGGTCCTTCGAGAAAGAACTCTGTAGTTTTTCCACACCAGTGGTAAGAGACTCAGGGATGAATCAGCTCCTTAAAGTCTGAAATATTATCAGCTAAAGGTAGCAAAAATAAAAAACTCTTGTTTTCCCCCACCAGTGGTAAGAAGCGGAGTATAAAAAAAAATTTCTAATACAAAATTGCGTTTATGCAAAGTGTACGTTCGACGGTTTGCTAAGGGGCATTCGAGTTTCGCGACACGGTGGAAAATATAAGGCGTATTCGAAGCCAGAATATCGAAAGTGAATACATCACACCAAAAGTGGCAGGTGCCATAATAAAGAAGAAGGATGTATTAAAACAGAAAACAAAGACGTGGCCAGGACATCTTCAGCGACATCATCGACAACATCTTCGACGACATCTTCGGCGACATCTTCGGCGACATCTTCGGCGACATCTTCGGCGACATCATCCAAGACATCATCGACGACAGCTGCGACGACTTCAAAGACAATATCCCAGATAAGAAAACTCTTATAATATTACTTTATAATCTAAATTTGCGATAAGCAAGATGTTGTCAGAAGTAACAATAGCATTGTTAGGGAAGCAGTCCACTTTAATGGCTAGATTAAGAGAGATTGAATCCTTAGAAGCTAGTAGAATAACTAACGCAGTAGCGAAAGAGGTAAACGAAATTAGATCTAAATGGAAAGTTAATCATAACCAATTACTGAAGGTTGGAATAATCGATCACGATTATTTCAATCAAAGGAATTATGAGGAAGGGTTAGGTATTGTTGATGAGATTAAATCCAAAGAGCCCTTGACAGGTGTTAGTAGCACTGCAGTCGTCGAGACAGAGGCAATTAGACAATCTGTAAAAACAAAAGCCATGAGTAATGTTGATGCGGTCACGGTGGGTAGCGAGAATGCCAATATTAAGGAGGAGTTTGAGGAGAAAGTAAGTCAACTTCGGGAATATTTGGAGAAGGTGATTTAAAAAAATAAATGTGCAAAATGCACAAGAAAAAGTAAATTTTTTGTGGGAAAAGGTAAAAAAGAAAATAAGCGAGCTGTACGATGTTTTTTAATACAGTGACACGCTTGAGGAAGCAGTCGAAGAATTGAAATTCGATGTTCAGAACACCTTAGCAATGCTAGAGGAAAAATTAAACAATAAGGTAGAATACAAATTTGAGACTTCTAATGCCAATCTACCAATTGATTTACCAACGCTGCCTAAAATTCAGGTGCCCACATTTTTCGGAGAACCGAAAGAGTGGGACCTGTTCGCGGAATTGTTTGTAGAACTTATTGATAAAAGAGAGGATCTGAGTTCTGCTCTTAAATTTAATTATTTAAAAACCGCATTGCGGGGAGAGGCACGGAGCATTGTTGCTCATTTATTGTCAGGCTCTGCCGACAATTACAATGCTGCTTGGAATTTGCTAACCAAGCGGTACGAAAAAAATCGGAGGGTGTTTTCGGAGCAATTAAGTCGGATTGTTGAATTGCCGGTAATCAACAATGAATCCGCAAAGAATTTAAGATTAGCGATTGACATAATTAATGAGTCAATACATTAAGTAACAATAAAATCAAATTTATCGGATGAAGTTGACGTGATATTCGCGCAACTCATTCTGAGAAAATTTAAAAGAGAGGCTCTACAGTTATATGAGAGTCAAGTTAAAAAGACAAGACAAATACAAAATTTATCTGACGTCATGGAATATTTGGAGCAAAGATATTGCTCACTAAGTTCGGTATGAAAAGAGGAGAAAAAGCTGATACAAAGAGCATTGTATGCGGTAATTAAAGATAGTTGTCCGATTTGCAAGGTTGTCGGGCACAGCACAATGCAGTGCTATAAGTTTAAAGGTTTAACACCCATGGAAAGGGTCGATATTATTAAGAAAGTGCAATTATGCACTAGATATCTAAAGCATTCTAGCACTAAAAATGCACTAATGAAGTGGTGTGTGCAATATGCAAAAGTATTAATACTTGCATGACGGGGCAACCAGCACTGTTGGCCACTGCGTTGATACAAGTTGGAAAAGGAAACGGAGAGTTTGAAACTTTAGAAGCTTTAATTGATCTTGGTTCACAGAGCACAATTGTATCTGAAGAAGCAGCACAATTATTAAAGTTTAACAAGTATAAGGAGTTCACAGAAATAAGTGGTATTTCGACAAGAACGAGTATGTGAAAATTTAAAGCAGAGATGGCAATTAAAATAAATAAAAAGATTCTTAAGGTTGAAGCAGTCGTATTAGTTAATGAAAGCGCTTCCCTTAAGGATGACAAATGTAGATATGTCAAAGTGGCAATCTTACGTATTAGCTGATAAACCTGGTAGGGTAGATATAATAGTGGGCGCAGATACATACAGCAATATTGTTAAAAACGGAATTACCAGAGTTGATGGTATGTTAGGCCAAAATACTTTGGTTGGATTGTTTGAAGATGCATTAAGTCTAAAGGCCATAAATCTATAGTAGCCACAACACTGAATGTAACGCATTTAGAGCTATTTTGGGAAATGGAAGAAGACGAGAAAGAGGATATTGAAGCCAACACATGTGAGAAAAATTTTATCAATACAACGAGGAAAGATTCCTTTGGTAGATATGTGGTAACGATGCCATTAAAAAAAAAAAAAGAGTTGGGAAACTCTAAGCCTCAAGCAACGGCGCGGTTTCTCAACTTGGAGACAAAATTTCAGAAAAATCCGAAACTAAAAGAAGAATATGTTAAATTCATTAAAGAATATCTGGAGTTGGGGCATATGGTCGCAACAAATGACGAAGGTTCTTTCTATTTACCCCATCAAGCAGTTATTAAAGATTCAAGTCTAACCACTAAACTAAGAGTTGTGTTTGACGCTTTCGCAAAGACAACATATAATAAAAGTCTAAATGACATTATGTGGGTCGGTCCACGATTATAAAAAGATATTGTTGACATAATTTTAAAATGGCGCAAATGGGAATTTGTAGCATCTGCGGATATTGAAAGGATATATCGTCAAATTAATATTGATGAAAATGATCAAAAATATTAGCATATTTTGTGGAGGAATTCACCACACAAGAAATTAAAAACTTATAAGTTGACCACAGTTACGTACGGTACTGCGGCAGCCCCCTATTTGGCCACAAAGGTTCTTGCAGAAATAGCATACAAAAGTCAGGACAAGATGGTTAGCGCGGTCATTCGAGATGAATTTTACATGGACGATTTAATGACTGGGGGAGTGACTGTGGAAGAATCAAAGCAGAAAGTATTACAAGTGTCCAAAGAATTGGAAAAAGTGGGAATGAACTTAAGAAAATGGATTTCTAACAGATCAGAGATTGTCGAAAACGTAAGTGATACGGGCGATAATAAAGTTTTAAAAACCGATCAAAATGAATCAGTTAAAACATTGGGGTTACAGTGGGAGCCATTTAAAGATGAATTCAAGCTTAAGGTACACTGTGACAATGACAGAAAAACAAATAAGAGAGCGGTATTGTCCACATTAGCAAAAATTTATGATCCTCTAGGATGGCTAGCACCAGTGACAGTCATTGGAAAGTTGTTTATGCAAAAACTGTGGCTAGCTGAACAAAGTTTGAATGAGGAGTTGTCTGAAAAAGACAAATTAGAATGGAATACATTTAAAGATATTTTGATAACGTTGGAAGAAATAAGGATACCCCGATGGATTAGAACACAGCCGAAGGAGCTCGTGCAGATTCACGGTTTCGCTGACGCATCAGAAAAAGCATATGCAGCGGTAGTACATGCAAAGATAGGTAAGGCAGTCTCATTGATAGCCAGTAAAAGTAGAGTCAATCCCATTAATAACAGAAAAACGATTCCAAAATTGGAATTATGTGCAGCTCATTTATTGGCGCAGCTACTAAAGACAGTCCAAGCATCAATTGATATTCCTGCAAAAATATACGCTTGGTGTGATTCTACAATCATTCTCTGTTGGATAAAAAATGCGACTTGTAAAGAAAAGTTTATTATGCGACGAACAGAAGATATCCGAAAAATAAAAGACGTGGCTTGGGGACATGTAAGGTCCAGATAAATTAAAAAACTGTAGCCTTTGGTGGACTGGCCCTAATTGACTAGTGGAGCCAAAAGAAAGGTGGCCAAAAGAAAGAACGAGTGTTGACAAAATTATTGTCAACGCAATACTTATAAATTCAGAAGGTAATATAATGAAAGAACTAATAGAGAAGTATTCTTGCCTGAACAAGTTAGTCAGAATAAAGGCATACATATTACGATTAATTGCAGTTAGGATAAAAAAGAAGACATATCCATCTTATCTGACAGTCAAAGAACTTAAGCATGCTCAAAAACTTATAATTAAATATCATCTCAATTTAGCAAGGAAATAACTTGTTTAGCTCAAAACAAAGATATTGAAATGAAAAGTAAAATTCTAAGTTTGAATCCATTTTTAGATAGCGATGGGATACTTCGTGTAGGCGGCAGGTTGCAAAACGCCAATATAGCTTTTGATGCTAAGCATCCAATGATTTTGGACAAGTCACACTTAGCATTGTTGTTAATAAGGAATGCCCATAGGAAAACCCTGCATGGGGTGATTTACCTTATGAGAAATTATGTTCAAAGACATTTTTGGATATTTGGTTTAAAAAGTACCCTTAAAAAGTATTTGAGAGAATGCGTGACTTGTGCAAGATATCGTCAAGTAACAGCAGAGCAAATAATGGGTAATTTACCAAGGCCCAGGGTTACAATGTCCTTTCCGTTTTACAATACCGGAGTAGATTATGCGGCACCATATCACATAAGATGTTCCAAAAATCGCGGACAGAAAACATACAAAGGTTATATAGCGGTATTTGTTTGTATGGCAACCAAAGCAATTCACTTAGAAGTGGTTAGTGATCTAACTACAGATGCTTTCTTAGCGGCATTTCGCAGATTTGTGGCAAGACGGGGAAAATGCGCTAACATGTTTTCAGCCGCCGAATCTATAGCTGAAGAAAAAATTGGAAATCTAGATAGGTGGAAATTGATTCAGAAAATGAAAAAGGATTTCTGGATTAAATGGAAAGGCGAATATTTGTATACTCTCCAGCAACGCAATAAATGGAGACGAACCACAGAAAATGTAGATAAAAGCTAGATCGTGCTGATTAAAGATGAAAATTGTCATCCAGCAAGATGGCCTTTGAGAAAAGTTGACGAAACACAAAAAGGAAAGGATAATAAAGTTAGAGTAGTAAAAATAAAGTTTAATTACACGACCTATCCATAAAATTTGTCCATTAAGAGGTATTAAAGCTGGTGAAGACGAAGAAGCAAATCATACTTCCACAAGAAAGGGTAATGTCGTTAAAGGGTTTTCTAAAATCGGTGCCATGTTGGTTTTGACATTCCTAATGCTTCTTTGTCAGGTGTCAAATGCGGCTACTATGGGGCGAAACCTACAAAAAATTAACGTAAAGAAATTGAATTCCACTTCGGCATTGTATTTGGATCCCATGGGAGAAGTAGAAATAATAGCATCCTCATGGGATTTAGTGGTACATTACGATATGTCAGCATATTTTGAAGTGCTAAGTAAAGGAACAAAATTAGTGCATAAGATGAGGGTAGTATGCACAAAACTACACAGTTTCGAAGATCAGTGCAATTTAGTATTGGATAACACGGTAAAACAAATAAACGAGATTACAGAAAACAATAAGCTATGTATGGTAGATAGTAAATCTCGGCATAGGCGCGCACCGTTAGAATTTATGGGGTCGCTTTACCACATATTATTTGGTATTATGAATGCAGACGATAGGGATACAATGGAAAACAATATGTGAAATCTGTTGTTAAACCAAAGAAGTCTAAAAGGGTTAGAAGAAAAACAAACATCAATTGTAGACTCAACAGCAAACATCCTCAACAGCACCATCGATGAAATAAATGATAATTTCTTCAACATGAATAGGAGGATTGAAAATATGACAGAAGTTCTGAAGGAAAACTATTATGTATACAAAGAGTCGATAATGTTTTTTATGATCACGAAACAACTCAGTTCTGTGATTGATGAATGTGAAAAAATACAGGCAGGAGTTATAAGTCTTCTGATAGATATCAATCATGGAAGGTTAAATCCAAACATTGTAAAACCTAGCCAGCTAAAGGCTGAAATAGCCCAAATTAAAGATAAATTATCTGAATCGTTAGTGCTGCCAGGCAAACGTACGGGGACGGAACTAAAGGACAAATATACATTGTTGACTGCTAAGGGAAATTTTATAGACCAAAAGCTAATCATAAATGCGAAAATCCCGTCTATATAGAGTTATCCCAGTCCGCATAAATGACAACCAAATGGTAATGGTACAGTTAAGTAACCAATATTTAGTATATAATTTTGAAATTGACTCCTATCACTTAATGACCGAATCAACATTGCATAAATCTAAGACGTGGCAATTGAAGAAAAGAATGTGTGAAGGAAGTTGGCCTTGGAAGAGCGCCAATGATAATGCATGTGAAATCACTTCACTTAAACAAAATAACCCGTCTAATTGCGTCTACAAAACGATTGTTGAGCTCATACAAAGGCTAGAATTCAATGCAGCAATGGACCACAGGAGACGGTAGATATTCCGGAACAAGGAATTTTAAGCATTAGATCAGAGTGCACCCTTAGAGCAGAAGACAAAATATTAGTTGCTCACCATAGCATCCATTCAGAGTCCCATCAGTCTATTACTATACCACATATACGCGATATTAGCGCAGTACCAATATGGAATTCAGTAGGAGTTAAAGTGGTTAATCATACAACAGAAATATCGAAATTAAATAGTGAGTTAAAATCCTTAAAAGAACATCACATCGAGTTTCTAGGGTTAAACTTTCATCATGTTACTGGTCATGCTTCCCTAATATTAGTAACTATATTAGATATAATCCTTATAATATACGCTATAAGAAAACTGAATGTAACAAGAAGACTACAGACCATAACATTTGCCGCCCCTTTGCAGAATGTTTAAGAATAAACATGTTAGTTTCTAAGGCTGCGATGCGTATAAATAAATATACTCAAAAATACAGAACACATCGTCAGTAGAAATACATAAATATAGTCAATAACCAAACATCTAACGACCAACGGATGTTAGGTTAAAAATAATTTCAACCCCCGATTGCTATGACGCGACCTTTTAGCGATCGTGTCAAGCATTAGAATAAGATCCCCCGACCCTAAGAACGTCACCCATAGAGTTTAAGAAACACTATATAAGCAGAAGAATTTTGTAAATAATTCCAGTACAATATTTATTTCCAGTACAATATTTCAATAAATGAAGATTGGTTTTTTATTTCTTCTCCCCGGAATCCCTATTCACATGCTTTCTTTGTTTTTTCGAAGATTCAAAATTTATTTACTTTTTCTTTAACAATTGTGACTGATTCTAAGTGGCTTGGTTAAAATTTTTGCGATTTTTTTTAAAATATTGTTGTAATATTACAAATATTGAGCTTTACAATAACTGGTTAAATTTTTGGAAAGTAGTTAATCTGATGACACAAAAATTTCATTTTACAAATACAAGATTTTTTTAAAATTTAAAATGGTTCAATCTTCTTTCTATAAGTACAAGACAAAAAGACAAATAATCTATTTTTCAATTATTATTAATTAATGAACACTTTTTTGTATTGTTGTTGTCGCCTTCTCAGCTTGCTGGTGTTTTTTATTTATTTGTCGTGGAAATACTTAAATATATTTTCTTCCACTACACTGCACAATTAGCGTTTGTTTTGTTGTGTGGTATGTTTTGTTGATTTATTTTGACAAATGTCATGCCAAATCTTTATTTTTAAAACCGCACGTTTTTTATTAAACTGCACGTTTTTTAATTAAAGAGTCACCAGCGAGAACACCTTTGGTTAACTCGCCTTCGTTTATATGATTTTTATTTCAAACTTTTTTATTAGCGCAGTACCAATATGGAATTCAGTAGGAGTTTTTCCGGGTAGTGAACTTCCGCCCGTTGGGTGCCAATTAATATTCTTTAATTTTCTGTTGAAGAACTTTATTGAATATTTATACTTTCTTTTGTCAAGAGAGAAATAGAACTAAAACTTAACTTAAACATAAACTACTCCTTGGTCACCTAGCCGTTGGCTCCACTGTAGTGTATGCACATACGAGTTCTTATTACTCAACATAAATATTGAGCGGCAACTCTTTGTTAGCCGAACATGCATAGGGCATTGACTTTGTCACTCAGCGACAGCGTGGTGACACACATTTCAAGTGCAAACGTATGCACTTGAATGGATTTATCGCTTAAAGCCGAGTCAGCATGTTTCCCATACTGACCGCTAATACAAAGTCTTATGTAAACATTTATACATTTATACATACATATATTTATACATAAGCATACCGCTCCTCTGCCGGCGTTACTGGCAGCGCAGCTACGCGGTCTTAGCTATAGTTAACAATTGTAACAGAATTAAGAATGATTGAATAAACTAAACTAAAACAGAAAAGACCTATTGTGTCTGGACTGGAAGAACCTAATACATTGCAACCGTGACTAGAGTCACAAGGAGCAGCGAATCGGGAAGATCCTGGCAACTATACAAGGACGATATACAAAAAAAAACGTCTGATTGATTAGAGTGTGCGTGATGGTACGTGGAGGTCAGAAAAATAAAATTAACAAAAGAATAGCACACATGAAGTGGCTGCTATTTGCTCAATCAACACCGCCCGCATGGACGACGGAGCAAAAACTTAATAATGAGCTTGAATTTGTCAAAGAGACCCTCCAAAATAGAGTACCACAAGACACAACTCACTCAGCACATCAGATAAAAGTTATAAATCAAAAAATCTTAACAAAACCGAATATTCCCAAGCCACTACCAAAATCATAAAATGAAAACGAGTATGCAGTCACTTTAATATGTGATTTAACTAAGTATTTAGTTGCCATACCTGTTCCGAATAAGAATGCTAATACTGTCGCTAAATCAATATTTGAATCTTTTATCCTGAAGTACGGTCCAATGAAAACGTTCTTTACGGACATGGGAACAGAATACAAGAATACAATTATATACAATTTGTGCAAATATTTAAATATTAAAAATATTACATCTACAGCACACCACCACCAGACAATCGGAACAATAGAAAGAAGTCATAGAACTTTTAATGAATACATACGATCCTACATATCGGTTGATAAAACTGATTGGGACGTATGGCTTCAATATTTTGACTTTTGTTTCAACACGACCCCCTTGATGGCACATACTTATTGTCCATATGAGCTATTATTTGGTAAAACAAGTAATTTACCAAAACAATTTAATAGCATAGATAGCGTAGAAGCAATATATAATACAGATGATTATGCTAAAGAAAGCAAATATAGATTAGAATTAGCATATAAAAGAGCTAGGGTAATGCTAGAAGAGCATAAGAATAAAAATAAGGTACTATATGATCAGAAAGTAAACAATATAGATATATCAGTAGGAGATGAAGTATTACTAAGAAATGAAACAGCGGAAATGGGAGATAGGAATAATGTTATAATAGTTAATGACAAAACCAAAAAACAGATAGTTCATAAAGAAAGATTAAAACTTTTTATTTCATAATAACATACATAGGTAATAACATATACATAAATATATAGATAGCGTAGAAGCAATATATAATACAGATGATTATGCTAAAGAAAGCAAATATAGATTAGAAGTAGCATATAGCATATAGCATCATACGCTATCGTCGTATTTATACAATAAGTCCAAAAAATTTGGAATGCTTTTTTTTACGATTGTTGTTGGTGAACGTACGTGGGCCACAGTCATTTCAGAATTTAAGAACTGTTGATGGTGACTTATGTGCAACATACCGTGATGCATGTCAACGGTTGCGTTTAATTGAAGATGATTCGCATTGGGATACTACGCTTAATGAGGCATCAGTTTCAGCTCATCCAAATCAAATACATATGTTATTTGTAATAATAATATCAACATGCAATCCATCGAACCCCCTTGAATTGTGGAATAAATATAAAGATTTCATGACTGAAGATATTTTGATTCGACTTCGTTCGATCGATTCAGAATTGGATACATTGGATACATTAGAAATGTACAACGAGGCTTTGCTATTAATTGAAGATATTTGCCTCATGATTGCAAATAAAGCATTACAGCATTTAGGCATGATCGCACCTAATCGTCCAATGCAAGATTTATTTGAACGAGAATTGCAACGCGAACAACATTTCCAATGTGATGAATTGCGTGCGTTTATGCATTCCACAAAGTTCAACAAAAAAATGCATACGATAGAATTATGCAAGGTGTCATAAACAACAATCATGGTTTATATTTTTTGGACGCTCCTGGTACTTGCTTCTTCTGGAATTGCAGCTACATTATTGGATGGGGGCCGAACTGCACATTCCGCTTTAAAATTGCCATTAAACATGCTAACAGTTGAGACTCCAACGTGTAATATTTCAAGAAGTTCAGGAATGGCAAAAGTCTTGCAACAAGCAGCAATTATTTTATGGGATGAATGTCCGATGGCCCATAAAAAATCTTTGCAAGCATTGAATCAAACATTACAGGATCTACGGGGCAATCAAGAATTATTTAGAGGTGCATTAATATTGCTATCTGGTGATTTTCGACAAACGCTGCCCGTCATTCCCAGATCAACTCCAGCTGATGAAATTAATGCATGTTTGAAAAGTTCATTTCTTTGGAGAAATGTTTAAAAGTTATCGCTTAACATAAATATGCGTGTTCGTCTTCAAAATAATCCAGCAGCACGTGAGTTTTCGGAGCAACTTCTTCAGATTGGCGATTGCGAAATTGAACGGGATTTAAATGGCTTTATCACGTTACCAAACAACTTTTGCATAATGTTGCCATCAAAAGAATAACTAATTGATCACGTTTTTCCAAACATAGTTCAAAACTATACAAATCAGGATTGGCTGAGGGAACGCGCAATTTTAGCACCAACGAACTCAAATGTGAATAAAACTAAATGATCAAATTCAATAGAAATTACCAGGTGACATAATATCATACAAGTCAATCGATACTGCTACAACATAAGAAGACGCAGTAAATTATCCTGTGGAATTTCTAAATTCTTTGGAGCTACCGGTATGCCACCACATATTTTAAAATTGAAAGTGGGTTCCTCAATCATACTATTAAGAAATATCAATGCATCAAAACATTGCAATGGAACAAGACTTTGTATAAAAAAATTAATGCCTAATTTAATCGAAGCAACAATTCTAACTGGCAAAGAAAGAGGAGAAGTTGTATTAATACCAAGGATACCATTGATATCAGCTGACATGCCAGGGAGCACCAAATAATTTGTTTATTTATGCACCTGCAAACAAAACAAAAAATATTATATACTCAATAGTACTAAACTAAGTTAAGTGCGTAGCAAAAAATTTGAAAATTGCCACGTCGAACATTTGATGGATGAACTAAACATTTAATTCGCCAGCAAGTAAAAAAAGGGGCAGAGCAACGCTTGCCGGGCCAGCTAGTATATTTAAATATATGTTATTACCTATGTATGTTATTATGAAATAAAAAGTTTTAATCTTTCTTTATGAACTATCTGTTTTTTGTTTTTGTCATGAACTATTATAACATTATTCCTATCTCCCATTTCCGCTACTTTATACGGAGCAGTATATTTATAATATAACTTATGACCTGTTTCATTTCTTAGTAATACTTCATCTACATATAGTACCTTATTTTTATTCTTATGCTCTTCTAGCATTAGCCTAGCTTTTTTATATGCTACTTCTAATCTATATTTGCTTTCTTTAGCATAATCATCTGTATTATATATTGCTTCTACGCTATCTAAGCTATTAAATTGTTTTCAGGATAAAAGATTCAAATATTGCTTTAGCGACAGTATTAGCATTCATAATCGGAACAGGTATGGCAACTAAATACTTAGTTAAATCACATATTAAAGTGACTGCACACTCGTTTCCATTTTCTGATTTTGGCAGTGGCTTGCGAATATTCGGTTTCGTTAAGATTTTTGATTTATAACTTTTATCTGATGTGCTGAGTGAGTTGTGACTTGTGGTACTCTATTTTGGAGAGTCTCTTTTAAAAATTCAAGCTCATTATAAAGTTTTTGCGCCGTCGTCCATGCGGGCGGTGTTGATTGAGCAAATAGCAGCCACTTTATGTGTGCTATTCTTTTAGTAATTTTATTTTTCTGACCTCCACGTACCATCACGCACACTGTACTCACTCTACCGCCGGCAGAGGAGCGGTATGCTTATGTATAAATATATGTATGTATAAATGTATAAATGTTGACATAAGAGTGTGTATAAGCGGTCAGTATGGGAAACATGCTGACTCGGCTCTAAGCGATGAATGCAATGAGGTCATATCATTCAAGTGCATACGTTTGCACTTGAAATGTGTGTCACCACGCTGTCGCTGAGTGACAAAGTCAATGCCCTATGCATATTCGGCTAACAAAGTGTTGCCGCTCAATATTTATGTTGAGTAATAAGAACTCGTATGTGCATACACTACAGTGGAGCCAACGGCTAGGTGACCAAGCAGTAGTTTATGTTTAAGTTAAGTTTTAGTTCTATTTCTCTCTTGACAAAAAAAAGTATAAATATTCAATAAAGTTCTTCAACTGAAAATTAAAGAATATTAATTGGCACCCAACGGGCGGAAGTTCACTACCCGGAAAAAAAAAGTTTGAAATAAAAATCATATAAACAAAAGCGAGTTAATCAAAGGAGTTCTCGCTGGTGACTCTTTAATTAAAAAACGTGCAGTTTAATAAAAAACGTGCGGTTTTAAAAATAAAGATTTGGCATGACATTTGTCAAAATAAATCAACAAAACATACCAAACAACAAAACAAACGCTAATTGTGCAGTGTAGTGGAAGAAAATATATTTAAGTATTTCCACGACAAATAAATAAAAAACACCAGCATGCTGAGAAGGCGACAACAGCAATACAAAACAGGTGTTCATTAATTAATAATAATTGAAAAATAGATTATTTGTCTTTTTGTCTTGTACTTATAAAAGAAGATTGAACCATTTTAAATTTAAAAAAAATCTTGTATTTGTAAAATGAAATTTTTGTGTCATCAGATTAACTGCTTTCCAAAAATTTAACCAGTTATTGTAAAGCTCAATATTTGTAATATTACAACAATATTTAAAAAAAAATCGCAAAAATTTTAACCAAGCCACTTAGAATCAGTCACAATTGTTAAAGAAAAAGTAAATAAATTTTGAATCTTCGAAAAAACAAAGACAGCATGTGAATAGGGATTCCGGGGAGAAGAAATGAAAACCCAATTTTCATTTATTGAGTTCAAATATTGTACTGGAATTATTTACAAAATTCTTCTGCTTATATAGTGTTTCTTAAACTCTATGGGTGACGTTCTTAGGGTCGGGGGATCTTATTCTAAAGCTTGACACGATCGCTAAAAGGTCGCGTCATAGCAATCGGGGGTTGAAATAATTTTTAACCTGACATCCGTTGATGATGCACTATTGAATGATGTGGATGTACATGAAATTGGACGTTTCACGATATTACCATCGTCTCATATCGGTAGCCCACGACATATGCACGAGTATACCCAAGATGCCATGACATATGTTCGTCAATACGGCCATCCAGTTCTGTTCATCACATTTACTTGCAACCCTAAATAAACTGAAGTGTATGAATACTTAGTTAATGGTCAGGTGCCAACAGATCGACACTATTTAACAGCTCGAATATTCTACAAAAAATTTAAAAAATTAATGGATTTCATTGTCAACCTTCGTGTATTTGGAGAAGTGCGCTGCCATATGTATTGAATTGAATGGCAAAAAAGGGGTTTGCCACACGCTCATGGTTGGTATGGAAGTTAACCAGATGTGATTGATAGTGTTATATCGGCCGAAATTCCAGATCCAAGCATCGATCCACAATTATTCGCTGTTGTCACTAAAAATATGATACACCATGTATAATAGACGGCAAGTGCTCAAAACGATTTCCAAAGCAATTAATTGCTGAAACGATACACGGTAATGATGGATATCCATTATATCGTCGACGATCAGCACAAGATAATGGTAAAACAACTACTATTAAAATCAGAAACGAAGATTTTGAAGTTGATAATCGTTGGATAGTGCCGTATTCCCCACTGTTATCAAAAACTTTCAATGCCCACATAAATGTGGAATGCTGCAATTCAGTAAAATCGATAAAGTACGTTTGCAAATATATAAATAAAGGAAGCGACATGGCTGTTTTCGGAGTGGCTGCTGAAAATACAAATGATGAAATTTTGCAGTACCAAATGGGAAGATATATTAGTACGAACGAAGCTATTTGGCGAATTTTATCATTCTCAATACATGATAGACACCCTGTTGTTATACATTTAGCAGTACATCTTGAAAATGGCCAACGTGTTTATTTTAATGATGGAAAGGCTGCACAAAGAGTATTAGAGCCTCCAGCAACTACACTAACAGCTTTTTTCAAATTATGTGAAACGGATGAATTTGCAAGAACCCTACTATATGCGGAAGTACCACGATATTTTACTTGGAATGCAACAACAACAAAATTTCAACGACGAAGAAGAGGAAATCCTGTGGATGGCTACCAAGGTGTTTCTTCATATTCGTCGTATTTATACAATAAGTCCAAAAAATTTGGAATGCTTTTTTTTACGATTGTTGTTGGTGAACGTACGTGGGCCACAGTCATTTCAGAATTTAAGAACTGTTGATGGTGACTTATGTGCAACATACCGTGATTCATGTCAACGGTTGCGTTTAATTGAAGATGATTCGCATTGAGATACTACGCTTAATGAGGCATCAGTTTCAGCTCATCCAAATCAAATACGTATGTTATTTGTAATAATAATATCAACATGCAATCCATCGAACCCACTTGAATTGTGGAATAAATATAAAGATTTCATGACTGAAGATATTTTGATTCGACTTCGTTCGATCGATTCAGAATTGGATTATACTTTAGAAATGTACAACGAGGCTTTGCTATTAATTGAAGATATTTGCCTCATGATTGCAAATAAAGCATTACAGCATTTAGGCATGATCGCACCTAATCGTCCAATGCAAGATTTATTTGAACGAGAATTGCAACGCGAACAACATTTCGAATGTGATGAATTGCGTGCGTTTATGCATTCCACAAAGTTCAACAAAAAAATGCATACGATAGAATTATGCAAGGTGTCATAAACAACAATCATGGTTTATATTTTTTGGACGCTCCTGGTACTTGCTTCTTCTGGAATTGCAGCTACATTATTGGATGGGGGCCGAACTGCACATTCCGCTTTAAAATTGCCATTAAACATGCTAACAGTTGAGACTCCAACGTGTAATATTTCAAGAAGTTCAGGAATGGCAAAAGTCTTGCAACAAGCAGCAATTATTTTATGGGATGAATGTCCGATGGCCCATAAAAAATCTTTGCAAGCATTGAATCAAACATTACAGGATCTACGGGGCAATCAAGAATTATTTAGAGGTGCATTAATATTGCTATCTGGTGATTTTCGACAAACGCTGCCCGTCATTCCCAGATCAACTCCAGCTGATGAAATTAATGCATGTTTGAAAAGTTCATTTCTTTGGAGAAATGTTCAAAAGTTATCGCTTAACATAAATATGCGTGTTCGTCTTCAAAATAATCCAGCAGCACGTGAGTTTTCGGAGCAACTTCTTCAGATTGGCGATGGCGAAATTGAACGGGATTTAAATGGCTTTATCACGTTACCAAACAACTTTTGCATAATGTTGCCATCAAAAGAATAACTAATTGATCACGTTTTTCCAAACATAGTTCAAAACTATACAAATCAGGATTGGCTGAGGGAACGCGCAATTTTAGCACCAACGAACTTAAATGTGAATAAAATAAATTATCAAATTCAATAGAAATTACCAGGTGACATAATATCATACAAGTCAATCGATACTGCTACAACATAAGAAGACGCAGTAAATTATCCTGTGGAATTTCTAAATTCTTTGGAGCTACCCGGTATGCCACCACATATTTTAAAATTGAAAGTGGGTTCCTCAATCATACTATTAAGAAATATCAATGCATCAAAACATTGCAATGCAATAAAAAAATTAATGCCTAATTTAATCGAAGCAACAATTCTAACTGGCAAAGAAAGAGGAGAAGTTGTATTAATACCAAGGATACCATTGATATCAGCTGACATGCCTGGGAGCACCAAATAATTTGTTTATTTATGCACCTGCAAACAAAACAAAAAATATTATATACTCAATAGTACTAAACTAAGTTAAGTGCGTAGCAAAAAATTTGAAAATTGCCACGTCGAACATTTGATGGATGAACTAAACATTTAATTCGCCAGCAAGTAAAAAAAGGGGCAGAGCAACGCTTGCCGGGCCAGATAGTATATTTAAATATATGTTATTACCTATGTATGTTGTTATGAAATAAAAAGTTTTAATCTTTCTTTATGAACTATCTGTTTTTTGTTTTTGTCATGAACTATTATAACATTATTCCTATCTCCCATTTCCGCTACTTTATACGGAGCAGTATATTTATAATATAACTTATGACCTGTTTCATTTCTTAGTAATACTTCATCTACATATAGTACCTTATTTTTATTCTTATGCTCTTCTAGCAGTACCCTAGCTCTTTTATATGCTACTTCTAATCTATATTTGCTTTCTTTAGCATAATCATCTGTATTATATATTGCTTCTACGCTATCTAAGCTATTAAATTGTTTTCAGGATAAAAGATTCAAATATTGCTTTAGCGACAGTATTAGCATTCATAATCGGAACAGGTATGGCAAGTAAATACTTAGTTAAATCACATATTAAAGTGACTGCACACTCGTTTCCATTTTCTGATTTTGGTAGTGGCTTGCGAATATTCGGTTTCGTTAAGATTTTTTGATTTATAACTTTTATCTGATGTGCTGAGTAAGTTGTGACTTGTGGTACTCTATTTTGGAGAGTCTCTTTAAAAATTCAAGCTCATTATAAAGTTTTTGCGCCGTCGTCCATGCGGGCGGTGTTGATTGAGCAAATAGCAGCCACTTTATGTGTGCTATTCTTTTAGTAATTTTATTTTTCTGACCTCCACGTACCATCACGCACACTGTACTCACTCTACCGCCGGCAGAGGAGCGGTATGCTTATGTATAAATATATGTATGTATAAATGTATAAATGTTGACATAAGAGTGTGTATAAGCGGTCAGTATGGGAAACATGCTGACTCGGCTCTAAGCGATGAATGCAATGAGGTCATATCATTCAAGTGCATACGTTTGCACTTGAAATGTGTGTCACCACGCTGTCGCTGAGTGACAAAGTCAATGCCCTATGCATATTCGGCTAACAAAGTGTTGCCGCTCAATATTTATGTTGAGTAATAAGAACTCGTATGTGCATACACTACAGTGGAGCCAACGGCTAGGTGACCAAGCAGTAGTTTATGTTTAAGTTAAGTTTTAGTTCTATTTCTCTCTTGACAAAAGAAAGTATAAATATTCAATAAAGTTCTTCAACTGAAAATTAAAGAATATTAATTGGCACCCAACGGGCGGAAGTTCACTACCCGGAAAAAAAAAGTTTGAAATAAAAATCATATAAACAAAAGCGAGTTAAGCAAAGGAGTTCTCGCTGGTGACTCTTTAATTAAAAAACGTGCAGTTTAATAAAAAACGTGCGGTTTTAAAAATAAAGATTTGGCATGACATTTGTCAAATAAATCAACAAAACATACCACACAACAAACAAACGCTAATTGTGCAGTGTAGTGGAAGAAAATATATTTAAGTATTTCCACGACAAATAAATAAAAAACACCAGCAAGCTGAGAAGGCGACAACAGCAATACAAAATAAGTGTTCATTAATTAATAATAATTGAAAAATAGATTATTTGTCTTTTTGTCTTGTACTTATAAAAGAAGATTGAACCATTTTAAATTTAAAAAAAATCTTGTATTTGTAAAATGAAATTTTTGTGTCATCAGATTAACTGCTTTCCAAAAATTTAACCAGTTATTGTAAAGCTCAATATTTGTAATATTACAACAATATTACGGGGAGAAGAAATGAAAACCCAATTTTCATTTATTGAATTCAAATATTGTACTGGAATTATTTACAAAATTATTCTGCTTATATAGTGTTTCTTAAACTCTATGGGTGACGTTCTTAGGGTCGGGGGATCTTATTCTAATGCTTGACACGATCGCTAAAAGGTCGCGTCATAGCAATCGGGGGTTGAAATTATTTTTAACCTGACATCCGTTGATGATGCACTATTGAATGATGTGGATATACATGAAATTGGACGTTTCACGATATTACCATCGTCTCATATCGGTAGCCCACGACATATGCACGAGTATACCCAAGATGCCATGACATATGTTCGTCAATACGGCCATCCAGTTCTGTTCAGCACATTTACTGGCAACCCTAAATGGACTGAAGTGTATGAATACTTAGTTAATGGTCAGGTGCCAACAGATCGACACTATTTAACAGCTCGAATATTCTACAAAAAATTGAAAAAATTAATGGATTTCATTGTCAACCTTCGTGTATTTGGAGAAGTGCGCTGCCATATGTATTGAATTGAATGGCAAAAAAGGGGTTTGCCACACGCTCAGATTTTGATATGGTTGGTATGGAAGTTAACCAGATGTGATTGATAGTGTTATATCGGCCGAAATTCCAGATCCAAGCATCGATCCACAATTATTCGCTGTTGTCACTAAAAATATGATACACCATGTATAATAGACGGCAAGTGCTCAAAACGATTTCCAAAGCAATTAATTGCTGAAACGATACACGGTAATGATGGATATCCTTTATATCGTCGACGATCAGCACAAGATAATGGTAAAACAACTACTATTAAAATCAGAAACGAAGATTTTGAAGTTGATAATCGTTGGATAGTGCCGTATTCCCCACTGTTATCAAAAACTTTCAATGCCCACATAAATGTGGAATGCTGCAATTCAGTAAAATCGATAAAGTACGTTTGCAAATATATAAATAAAGGAAGCGACATGGCTGTTTTCGGAGTGGCTGCTGGAAATACAAATGATGAAATTTTGCAGTACCAAATGGGAAGATATATTAGTACGAAAGAAGCTATTTGGCGAATTTTATCATTCTCAATACATGATAGACACCCTGTTGTTATACATTTAGCAGTACATCTTGAAAATGGCCAACGTGTTTATTTTAATGATGGAAAGGCTGCACAAAGAGTATTAGAGCCTCCAGCAACTACACTAACAGCTTTTTTCAAATTATGTGAAACGGATGAATTTGCAAGAACCCTATTATATGCGGAAGTACCACGATATTTTACTTGGAATGCAACAACAACAAAATTTCAACGACGAAGAAGAGGAAATCCTGTGGATGGCTACCAAGGTGTTTCTTCATATTCGTCGTATTTATACAATAAGTCCAAAAATTTGGAATGCTTTTTTTTACGATTGTTGTTGGTGAACGTACGTGGGCCACAGTCATTTCAGAATTTAAGAACTGTTGATGGTGACTTATGTGCAACATACCGTGATGCATGTCAACGGTTGCGTTTAATTGAAGATGATTCGCATTGGGATACTACGCTTAATGAGGCATCAGTTTCAGCTCATCCAAATCAAATACGTATGTTATTTGTAATAATAATATCAACATGCAATCCATCGAACCCACTTGAATTGTGGAATAAATATAAAGATTTCATGACTGAAGATATTTTGATTCGACTTCGTTCGATCGATTCAGAATTGGATTATACTTTAGAAATGTACAACGAGGCTTTGCTATTAATTGAAGATGTTTGCCTCATGATTGCAAATAAAGCATTACAGCATTTAGGCATGATCGCACCTAATCGTCCAATGCAAGATTTATTTGAACGAGAATTGCAACGCGAACAACATTTCCAATGTGATGAATTGCGTGCGTTTATGCAAACACACATTCCACAAAGTTCAACAAAAAAATGCATACGATAGAATTATGCAAGGTGTCATAAACAACAATCATGGTTTATATTTTTTGGACGCTCCTGGTACTTGCTTCTTCTGGAATTGCAGCTACATTATTGGATGGGGGCCGACCTGCACATTCCGCTTTAAATTGCCATTAAACATGCTAACAGTTGAGACTCCAACGTGTAATATTTCAAGAAGTTCAGGAATGGCAAAAGTCTTGCAACAAGCAGCAATTATTTTATGGGATGAATGTCCGATGGCCCATAAAAAATCTTTGCAAGCATTGAATCAAACATTACAGGATCTACGGGGCAATCAAGAATTATTTAGAGGTGCATTAATGTTGCTATCTGGTGATTTTCGACAAACGCTGCCCGTCATTCCCAGATCAACTCCAGCTGATGAAATTAATGCATGTTTGAAAAGTTCATTTTTTGGAGAAATGTTCAAAAGTTATCGCTTAACATAAATATGCGTGTTCGTCTTCAAAATAATCCAGCAGCACGTGAGTTTTCGGAGCAACTTCTTCAGATTGGCGATGGCGAAATTGAACGGGATTTAAATGGCTTTATCACGTTACCAAACAACTTTTGCATAATGTTGCCATCAAAAGAATAACTAATTGATCACGTTTTTCCAAACATAGTTCAAAACTATACAAATCAGGATTGGCTGAGGGAACGCGCAATTTTAGCACCAACGAACTTAAATGTGAATAAAATAAATTATCAAATTCAATAGAAATTACCAGGTGACATAATATCATACAAGTCAATCGATACTGCTACAACATAAGAAGACGCAGTAAATTATCCTGTGGAATTTCTAAATTCTTTGGAGCTACCCGGTATGCCACCACATATTTTAAAATTGAAAGTGGGTTCCTCAATCATACTATTAAGAAATATCAATGCATCAAAACATTGCAATGCAATAAAAAAAATAATGCCTAATTTAATCGAAGCAACAATTCTAACTGGCAAAGAAAGAGGAGAAGTTGTATTAATACCAAGGATACCATTGATATCAGCTGACATGCCTGGGAGCACCAAATAATTTGTTTATTTATGCACCTGCAAACAAAACAAAAAATATTATATACTCAATAGTACTAAACTAAGTTAAGTGCGTAGCAAAAAATTTGAAAAACGTCGAACATTTGATGGATGAACTAAACATTTAATTCGCCAGCAAGTAAAAAAAGGGGCAGAGCAACGCTTGCCGGGCCAGCTAGTATATTTAAATATATGTTATTACCTATGTATGTTATTATGAAATAAAAAGTTTTAATCTTTCTTTATGAACTATCTGTTTTTTGTTTTTGTCATGCTACATACTTTCCGCTACTTTATACGTAGCAGTATATTTATAATATAACTTATGACCTGTTTCATTTCTTAGTAATACTTCATCTACATATAGTACCTTATTTTTATTCTTATGCCCTTCTAGCAATACCCTAGCTCTTTTATATTTGCTTTCTTTAGATAATCATCAATATTATATATTGCTTCTACGCTATCTAAGCTATTAAATTGTTTTCAGGATAAAAGATTCAAATATTGCTTTAGCGACAGTATTAGCATTCATAATCGGAACAGGTATGGCAACTAAATACTTAGTTAAATCACATATTAAAGTGACTGCACACTCGTTTTCCATTTTCTGATTTTGGTAGTGGCTTGCGAATATTCGGTTTCGTTAAGATTTTTTGATTTATAACTTTTATCTGATGTGCTGAGTGAGTTGTGACTTGTGGTACTCTATTTTGGAGAGTCTCTTTTAAAAATTCAAGCTCATTATAAAGTTTTTGCGCCGTCGTCCATGCGGGCGGTGTTGATTGAGCAAATAGCAGCCACTTTATGTGTGCTATTCTTTTAGTAATTTTATTTTTCTGACCTCCACGTACCATCACGCACACTGTACTCACTCTACCGCCGGCAGAGGAGCGGTATGCTTATGTATAAATATATGTATGTATAAATGTATAAATGTTGACATAAGAGTGTGTATAAGCGGTCAGTATGGGAAACATGCTGACTCGGCTCTAAGCGATGAATGCAATGAGGTCATATCATTCAAGTGCATACGTTTGCACTTGAAATGTGTGTCACCACGCTGTCGCTGAGTGACAAAGTCAATGCCCTATGCATATTCGGCTAACAAAGTGTTGCGCCTCAATATTTATGTTGAGTAATAAGAACTCGTATGTGCATACACTACAGTGGAGCCAACGGCTAGGTGACCAAGCAGTAGTTTATGTTTAAGTTAAGTTTAGTTCTATTTCCTCCTGACAAAAGAAAGTATAAATATTCAATAAAGTTCTTCAACTGAAAATTAAAGAATATTAATTGGCACCCAACGGGCGGAAGTTCACTACCCGGAAAAAAAAGTTTGAAATAAAAATCATATAAACAAAAGCGAGTTAAGCAAAGGTGTTCTCGCTGGTGACTCTTTAATTAAAAAACGTGCAGTTTAATAAAAAACGTGCGGTTTTAAAAATAAAGATTTGGCATGACATTTGTCAAAATAATCAACAAAACATACCAACAACAAAACAAACGCTAATTGTGCAGTGTAGTGGAAGAAAATATATTTAAGTATTTCCACGACAAATAAATAAAAACACCAGCAAGCTGAGAAGGCGACAACAACAATACAAAATAAGTGTTCATTAATTAATAATAATTGAAAAAAGATTAATTGTCTTTTTGTCTTGTACTTATAAAAGAAGATGGAACCATTTTAAATTTAAAAAAAATCTTGTATTTGTAAAATGAAATTTTTGTGTCATCAGATTAACTGCTTTCCAAAAATTTAACCAGTTATTGTAAAGCTCAATATTTGTAATATTAAAATATTTTAAAAAATTTTAACCAAGCCACTTAGAATCAGTCACAATTGTTAAAGAAAAAGTAAATAAATTTTGAATCTTCGAAAAAACAAAGAAAGCATGTGAATAGGGATTCCGGGGAGAAGAAATGAAAACCCAATTTTCATTTATTGAATTCAAATATTGTACTGGAATTATTTACAAAATTCTTCTGCTTAAGAAACACTATTCTTAAACTCTATGGGTGACGTTCTTAGGGTCGGGGGATCTTATTCTAATGCTTGACACGATCGCTAAAAGGTCGCGTCATAGCAATCGGGGGTTGAAATTATTTTTAACCTGACATCCGTTGGTCGTTAGATGTTTGGTTATTGACTATATTTATGTACCTTGATGTGTGGTGCATAGGATATTTTTGTTACAAGTGTTTACATTTATGTATTTCTGTATTTTTGAGTATATTTATTTTGACACATCGCAGCCTTAGAAACTAACATGTTTATTCCTAAACAGCATGAATTGCTTAACATGGTCAGTCGACTGCTTCGTTATAATTAAAAAAATATATATTTACCATTGCATGTGAATGGAAACTCTCCCCTTTGCGAAATTCTCGATTTATTTTTCCCTTGCCAGCCAAAATTATTCCAAGTTTGACTATAAGTGTCTCTTTTTCTTGCCAAGGAAAATTATTTTATACCTTAATCCCGGTCACAACCGCGCAAAGTTTGCCACGTCGCGCCGAACAAAGTAAGATCGTCAATATATAAGTTGGACGAACTATAGGGTAATAAAGGGCAGACAGTGAAGAGGAAGAAGTTATAGGTATAGCTTACAACCGTTCTCCGAAGGAAAATAACAGCAGCAACATGAACCAAGAACAGGTCCATGCTTTAGTTAATGCGTTAACGCTGGAGCTCGAGAAAAAATTTTCTGGACTTAGGGTAGAGCTGGACAGCCTCAAGGCAACCTCGCCTGAAGTTAAGGCTTATGAGAGAATCACGGTAGACGCAATAATCGAATGTAACGAACCATTAGACATCGTAAAATCCCTCGCAGACTTTTGAGGAGCACAGGGCGAATACGTCGCATGGCGACAAGCATCCACAGATGCGTACGGAATTGCTTAATATAATGGAAGCTCCCGCCACTTTCAAGCAGTATCGATATACCAAAATAAAATTAAAGGCGCTGCCAGGAGCCATTTATTCTCGTACAATACAGTCCTTAATTTCGATGCTATCATAGCTCGTCTGGACTTTACGTACACCGACAAAACACCGGTCGGCGTTCTGCAACAAGAACTAAGCACTTGTAGACAGGGTGAGCTCACCCTGAGAAATTATCATGACGAGGTTGAAAAGCGTTTGACCCTCATAACTAACAAAACGGTCATGACACACGATCCGGCAGCGGCTAAAATACTAAACGAACAACATACAACATAGAGAGGACGCCTTACATACATTTATAAGCGCTCCCAGAAGATTTTTGAAAGCTGTGGTTTTTCCTGCTAGATCCGTCGAAGAAAGAGCGAATAGGGCCGATGGTCAAAAACCACCGCAGAACAGGCAGTATGACCGTACTCGAAACAATGAGGGTCATGCCCATGAAACTAATTCTCATTATATAAAATCCAATAATTCTGCTAGGCACAACAAAAATTGGCATAATAACACAAAATATGGCAACGCTTCACAGGTTTAACAACCCGAGCTAAGACCTGTGGAAACTGGGCGTTAGTTGTTCATGCACATAAGCAAAAGAGATTTCTATTTCAAAGAGAAAAATTACCCCAAACATATCGTATGGAAAATTTTCTAATAGACGTTATGTTAGGTTATCTTGATAAAGGTCTCATAAACTTCAGAAATCTCTCATCTCTTAGTAAAAGATTGTCTTATCAGCATTTCTATATTCATAAGAGCATAAAGCTAAGAGAGTGGCTCCATAACAGATAGCTGACTTATAAGACGGCATCGCTTCTTCTGTTTTGCTCGGAATATTAATGTCTTTCTGTGTTTAAAGTCTGGTTGTTCCTTTTAAAAATTGAATTGACTTATGTTGTATGGATTTTATCGTGGTGAAGTCTATTCGTGATAATGCATCAGCAGTATAGTTTTTCCTTTCTCATAATGTCATTCGCGTAAGGGTGAAGTCTATTCGTGATAATGCATCAGCAGTATAGTTTTCCTTTCTCATAATGTCATTCGCGTAAGGTTTACGATGAGATTTGCACGAGAACAAGTAAGATAAAAAACGATGATCTGTAAACGATTTAGACTAAACATTTTTTACATCCAAACAAACATCCAAAGGGGAAAAAAAGATATTAGCGGGTGACTTGATTCTTTGAATGAAAACTTAAAACTGAAGTATAAAAATGTTTTACAGTAATATTTATAGGCTAAATTTGTAAGCCATTCAGTGGCGTGATCGATATTCATGCGATTTGATCGGCCCGAATTTTAATGTTAAACTAGCGTTTTCACGCTTTTGATTTTTAGGGTTTTAATTATTATTGCAAATGTCCAAGTGTTTATAAAAAACGGATCTTTACTTTAAAGTTACTTTAAGTTCATTGGGAATTGAGGTTGAATATATAACTATATGTACATATGGTCTGAAATGTGCAATGGCCCAATGGATTGCCGCTTGTTCTTGTTCCATGGTGGATTTCTTGCTCTCTCCAGTCGTAAAGGCTCGTGATGCTTAAGCGATTGGTAATTGTATGCCTTCATATTGTTGGCTAAAAACGGCACCAAATACCAATTTGCTTGCGTCTGTAGTAATACAAAATTCTTTTCCGAAATCTGGGTATTGCAATATTGATTTTTTCAAATGCTGGAAGGCTTCCTTGCATCCCTCACCAGAAACCAATGGTGTGATTTTCTTACACAAACGCGTTAGTTTTCTGCTGTGGGACAATCAAAAAAGATTGGGAATTGGCTTTCATCGTGAAGAATTCCCGTGTCGATGCATTTATGACCCAGACATGTTACTTCCTGTCGGAAAAATTAGCATTTTTCGGGATGTAACTTAAGATTGTACTTTCGGCATATCTTGAACACATTTTCAAGATTTTTCAGCATGTGTTTCTTTGAACCGCCCAGTACAACCAAATCGTCCATATAGAAAAAAGCTTGAGACGGCTCTAGCCCTGAAAAGGCTATCGTCATTATTCTCTTAAACGAATTAAGTGCTATTTTCAATCCAAATAGTCTTTTAAATCTTTTAAATATGAACCTTGGTCCGTTGAGAACGATGTTAGATCTCGTGCATTTACGTATTGCTCCATCTGATGGAATCCTGAATTAAGGTATTCAGGAAATGTATGGCTATGCGGTTTTAAGCCAAGTGAATGGCTCCCGAGAGAACCCCTTATCTTTTATTGTTTCTTGCCCGCTAAGGGCATATAGGTTAACACGCCACCGGTCGTGGTCTTAAGATCGGCCCATACCATACAAATGCCAGGTCAGCAACAAGGGCCTGATTCCTTGCACGAGCTGCAAGGTCAGCGATTCAGCATTGGCGACGTTCCAGAAGTAGTGGGTACCCCTGCCTAAAAATAGCCATATCGTGAGTAACCCAGCTGCAATACGATGCCAAACGCGCTGAGTGACAAAGTCAATGCCCTATGCATATTCGGCTAACAAAGTGTTGCCGCTCAATATTTATGTTGAGCAATAAGAACTCGTATGTGCATACACTACATCTTTCTCCTTTTGAAAAATAACGTTGTTTCATGAAGTTATTTTAATTCTTATTATCTATAAATTTAAGAAATTTTATTTATTTACTAGCTGGCCCGGCAAGCGTTGCTCTGCCCCCTTTTTTACTTGCTGGCAAATTAAATGTTTAGTTCATCCATTAAATGCATAAATAAACAAATTATTTGGTGCTCCCACCCTGGAACATGCCACGTATAATTGTCCGTGAGAAAAGCACGGCTCTTCTAAATTTACCCCACACTCTTGAAGGGTTTGTCCTTGCGCTTTATTTACCGTCATTGCAAATGATAAACGCACTGGGAATTGAAGACGTTTCAATTTGAATGGCATGTCAGTTGATATCAATGGAATCCTTGGTATTAATACAACTTCTCCTCTTTCTTTGCCAGTTAGAATTGTTACTTCGATTAAATTAGGCATTAATTTTTTTATACAAAGTCTTGTTCCATTGCAAAGTTTTGGTGCATTGATATTTCTTAATAGTATGATTGAGAAACCCACTTTCAATTTTAAAATATGTGGTGGCATACCGGGTAGCTCTAAAGAATTTAGAATTCCACAGGATAATTTGCTGCATCTTCTTATGTTGTAGCAGTGTCGATTGACTTGTATTATGTTTATTTCATTCACATTTGAGTTCGTTGGTGCTAAAATTGCGCGTTCCCTCAGCCAATCCTGATTTGTATAGTTTTGAACTATGTTTGGAAAAACGTGATCAATTAGTTATTCTTTTGATGGCAACATTATGCAAAAGTTGTTTGGTAACGTGATATAGCCATTTAAATCCCGTTCAATTTCGCCATAGCCAATCTGAAGACGTTTCTCCGAAAACTCACGTGCTGCTGGATTATTTTGAAGACGCACACGCATATTTATGTTAAGCGATAACTTTCGAACATTTCTCCAAAAAAATGAACTTTTCAAACATGCATTAATTTCATCAGCTGGAGTTGATCTGGGAATGACGGGCAGCGTTTGTCGAATATCACCAGATAGCAATATTAATGCACCTCCAAATAATTCTTGATTGCCCCGTAGATCCTGTAATGTTTGATTCAATGATAATGATAATGTTTAATGGCAATTTTAAAGCGGAATGTGCAGTTCGGCCCCCATCCAATAATGTAGCTGCAATTCCAGAAGAAGCAAGTGCCAATGCAATTTTGCGTTCGGATCTAATTGTTGCTAAGATTAATGATATGAGAAATGTCTTTCCAGTGCCACCAGGAGCGTCCAAAAAATATAAACCATGATTGTTGTTTATGACAGCTTGCATTATTCTATCGTATGCATTTTTTTGTTGAACATTCAATTGTGGAATGTGTCTTTGCACAAACACACGCAATTCATCACATTGGAAATGTTTTTCGCGTTGCAATTCTCGTTCAAATAAATCTTGCATTGGACGATTAGGTGCGATCATGCCTAAATGCTGTAATGCTTTTTTTGCAATCATGAGGCAAATATCTTCAATTAATAGCAAAGCCTCGTTGTACATTTCTAATGTATAATCCAATTCTGAATCGATCGAACGAAGTCGAATCAAAATATCTTCAGTCATGAAATCTTTATATTTATTCCACAATTCAAGTGGGTTCGATGGATTGCATGTTGATATTATTATTGCAAATAACATATTTGATTTGGATGAGCTGAAACTGATGCCTCATTAAGCGTAGTATCCCAATGCGAATCATCTTCAATTAAACGCAACCGTTGACATGCATCACGGTATGTTGCACATAAGTCACCATCAACAGTTCTTAAATTCTGAAATGACTGTGGCCCACGTACGTTCACCAACAACAATCGTAAAAAAAGCATTCCAAATTTTTTGGACTTATTGTATAAATACGACGAATATGAAGAAACACCTTGGTAGCCATCCACAGGATTTCCTCTTCTTCGTCGTTGAAATTTTGTTGTTGTTGCATTCCAAGTAAAATATCGTGGTACTTCCGCATATAATAGGGTTCTTGCAAATTCATCCGTTTCACATAATTTGAAAAAAGCTGTTAGTGCAGTTGCTGGAGGCTCTAATACTCTTTGTGCAGCCTTTCCATCATTAAAATAAACACGTTGGCCATTTTCAAGATGTACTGCTAAATGTATAACAACAGGGTGTCTATCATGTATTGAGAATGATAAAATTCGCCAAATAGCTTCGTTCGTACTAATATATCTTCCCATTTGGTACTGCAAAATTTCATCATTTGTATTTCCAGCAGCCACTCCGAAAACAGCCATGTCGCTTCCTTTATTTATATATTTGCAAACGTACTTTATCGATTTTACTGAATTGCAGCATTCGACATTTATGTGGGCATTGAAAGTTTTTGATAACAGTGGTGAATACGGCACTATCCAACGATTATCAACTTCAAAATCTTCGTTTCTGATTTTAATAGTAGTTGTTTTACCATTATCTTGTGCTGATCGTCGACGATATAATGGATATCCATCATTACCGTGTATCGTTTCAGCAATTAATTGCTTTGGAAATCGTTTTGAGCACTTGCCGTCTATTATACATGGTGAATTTGGATTGATTTCACCACAGGGACCGTGTATCATATTTTAGTGACAACAGCGAATAATTGTGGATCGATGCTTGGATCTGGAATTTCGGCCGATATAACACTATCAATCACATCTGGTGTTAACTTCCGTACCAACCATATCAAAATCTGAGCGTGTGGCAAACCCCTTTTTTGCCATTCAATTCAATACATATGGCAGCGCACTTCTCCAAATACACGAAGGTTGACAATGAAATCCATTAATTTTTTAAATTTTTTGTAGAATATCGAGCTGTTAAATAGTGTCGATCTGTTGGCACCTGACCATTAACTAAGTATTCATACACTTCAGTCCATTTAGGGTTGCAAGTAAATGTGATGAACAGAACTGGATGGCCGTATTGACGAACATATGTCATGGCATCTTGGGTATACTCGTGCATATGTCGTGGGCTACCGATATGTGACGATGGTAATATCGTGAAACGTCCAATTTCATGTACATCCACATCATTCAATAGTGCATCACGTAAATGTACGTATTCTTTAGATCTCATTCTGGCTTGATTATGACGGATGAAATTCAATCGTTCGCTCTCGACTTTAGCATACATGTCCACAATATATTGATGAAAAAGTTTATTGCATCTTAAAATGTATCTACCTTGTATCATCTTGATAACGAATCATCAATCGATACAAATAATAATTCATCGCACTAACTTTTTTCGTTGGTTCCTGACCTAAAAATTATAAGAATTACTATTTTGGTTGATACTGATCGTAATTTATTATACCAGTTATTGCATTTATCAATGGTATATTGATATGATACCCGTCATCTCCTCTCCAGAACAAAATCGGGTATTGTAATGCGTCATAACAACGATGGAGTTCAGGAATACGATTTACTTGCTCATTCCTACGATGCAAAACAATATTTCTTTGATTAAATTGTTCCCCAACTATTACGATTGCATTTTCATCGATTGTTGGTGCATTAAATCGCCTGGCATGTTGTCCGAGTGGTGTTCTGTCAGCACGTATTATGATTTTATGGTCATCGGTGGGCAACTGATCCAGTGCACTCTTGAATAATTTGACCAATTCATTGTGCTGATGGAAAAATCTTTGCAGCTCACTCAAGATTTCTCTTCTAACATTTGTAGCGATTGCACAGCGCTGGTTCAATTCTCTATCAACATCACCAATGAAATATATTTGTAAAAACTGATGGTCAGCATCTGGGAGTGGCAACAGTGACCCAGCCCTATGGTATATCTGACCTTGAATCTGGAATTTTTTTTCTCATAAATCAAATTGCATAGTAAGTACTAAGAAGTAATTACCTTAAAGGTCGGCATAAATCCATCTCTTATAATATTTGTAGCCCCAAAAGAAGTCATGCACGTTTTTTAATTAAAGAGTCACCAGCGAGAACACCTTTGGTTAACTCGCTTTCGTTTATATGATTTTTATTTCAAACTTTTTTTTTCGGGTAGTGAACTTCCGCCCGTTGGGTGCCAATTAATATTCTTTAATTTTCAGTTGAAGAACTTTATTGAGTATTTATACTTTCTTTTGTCAGGAGAGAAATAGAATTAAAACTTAACTTAAATATAAACTACTGCTTGGTCCCCTAGCCGTTGGCTCCACTGTAGTGTATGCACATACGAGTTCTTATTACTCAACATAAATATTGAGCGGCAACACTTTGTTAGCCGAATATGCATAGGGCATTGACTTTGTCACTCAGCGACAGCGTGGTGACACACATTTCAAGTGCAAACGTATGCACTTGAATGATATGACCTCATTGCATTCATCGCTTAGAGCCGAGTCAGCATGTTTCCCATACTGACCGCTATACACACTCTTATGTAAACATTTATACATTTATACATACATATATTTATACATAAGCATACCGCTCCTCTGCCGGCGGTAGAGTGAGTACAGTGTGCGTGATGGTACGTGGAGGTCAGAAAAATAAAATTACTAAAAGAATAGCACACATAAAGTGGCTGCTATTTGCTCAATCAACACCGCCCGCATGGACGACGGCGCAAAAACTTTATAATGAGCTTGAATTTTAAAAGAGACTCTCCAAAATAGAGTACCACAAGTCACAACTCACTCAGCACATCAGATAAAAGTTATAAATCAAAAAATCTTAACGAAACCGAATATTCGCAAGCCACTACCAAAATCAGAAAATGGAAACGAGTGTGCAGTCACTTTAATATGTGATTTAACTAAGTATTTAGTTGCCATACCTGTTCCGATTATGAATGCTAATACTGTCGCTAAAGCAATATTTGAATCTTTTATCCTGAAAACAATTTAATAGCTTAGATAGCGTAGAAGCAATATATAATACAGATGATTATGCTAAAGAAAGCAAATATAGATTAGAAGTAGCATATAAAAGAGCTAGGGTAATGCTAGAAGAGCATAAGAATAAAAATAAGGTACTATATGTAGATGAAGTATTACTAAGAAATGAAACAGGTCATAAGTTATATTATAAATATACTGCTCCGTATAAAGTAGCGGAAATGGGAGATAGGAATAATGTTATAATAGTTCATGACAAGAAGATTAAAACTTTTTATTTCATAATAACATACATAGGTAATAACATATATTTAAATATACTAGCTGGCCCGGCAAGTGTTGCTCTGCCCCTTTTTTTACTTGCTGGCGAATTAAATGTTTAGTTCATCCATCAAATGGCAATTTTCAAATTTTTTGCTACGCACTTAACTTAGTTTAGTACTATTGAGTATATAATATTTTTTGTTTTGTTTGCAGGTGCATAAATAAACAAATTATTTGGTGCTCCCAGGCATGTCAGCTGATATCAATGGAATCCTTGGTATTAATACAACTTCTCCTCTTTCTTTGCCAGTTAGAATTGTTGCTTCGATTAAATTTGGCGTTAATTTTTTTATACAAAGTCTTGTTCCATTGCAATGTTTTGATGCATTGATATTTCTTAATAGTATGATTGAGGATCCCACTTTCAATTTTAAAATATGTGGTGGCATACCGGGTAGCTCCAAAGAATTTAGAAATTCCACAGGATAATTTACTGCGTCTTCTTATGTTGTAGCAGTATCGATTGACTTGTATGATATTATGTCACCTGTTAATTTCTATTGAATTTGATCATTTATTTCATTCACATTTGAGTTCGTTGGTGCTAAAATTGCGCGTTCCCTCAGCCAATCCTGATTTGTATAGTTTTGAACTATGTTTGAAAATACGTGATCAATTAGTTCTTCTTTTGATGGCAACATTATGCAAAAGTTGTTTGGTAACGTGATAATTTTGAAGACGCACACGCATATTTATGTTAAGCGATAACTTTTGAACATTTCTCCAAAGAAATGAACTTTTCAAACATGCATTAATTTCATCAGCTGGAGTTGATCTGGGAATGACGGGCAGCGTTTGTCGAAAATCACCAGATAGCAATATTAATGCACCTCCAAATAATTCTTGATTGCCCCGTAGATCCTGTAATGTTTGATTCAATGCTTGCAAAGATTTTTTATGGGCCATCGGACATTCATCCCATAAAATAATTGCTGCTTGTTGCAAGACTTTTGCCATTCCTGAACTTCTTGAAATATTACACGTTGGAGTCTCAACTGTTAGCATGTTTAATGGCAATTTTAAAGCGGAATGTGCAGTTCGGCCCCCATCCAATAATGTAGCTGCAATTCCAGAAGAAGCAAGTACCAGGAGCGTCCAAAAAATATAAACCATGATTGTTGTTTATGACAGCTTGCATAATTCTATCGTATGCATTTTTTGTTGAACATTCAATTGTGGAATGTGTGTTTGCACAAACGCACGCAATTCATCACATTGGAAATGTTGTTCGCGTTGCAATTCTCGTTCAAATAAATCTTGCATTGGACGATTAGGTGCGATCATGCCTAAATGCTGTAATGCTTTATTGCAATCATGAGGCAAATATCTTCAATTAATATCAAAGCCTCGTTGTACATTTCTAAAGTATAATCCAATTCTGAATCGATCGAACGAAGTCGAATCAAAATATCTTCAGTCATGAAATCTTTATATTTATTCCACAATTCAAGTGGGTTCGATGGATTGCATGTTGATATTATTATTGCAAATAACATACGTATTTGATTTGGATGAGCTGAAACTGATGCCTCATTAAGCGTAGTATCCCAATGCGAATCATCTTCAATTAAACGCAACCGTTGACATGCAGCACGGTATGTTGCACATAAATCACCATCAACAGTTCTTAAATTCTGAAATGACGTACGTTCACCAACAACAATCGTAAAAAAAAGCATTCAAAATTTTTTGGACTTATTGTATAAATACGGCCTAAAGTATCCGTTGAAAAAACACCTTGGTAGCCATCCACAGGATTTCCTCTTCTTCGTCGTTGAAATTTTGTTGTTGTTGCATTCCAAGTAAAATATCGTGGTACTTCCGCATATAATAGGGTTCTTGCAAATTCATCCGTTTCACATAATTTGAAAAAAGCTGTTAGTGTAGTTGCTGGAGGCTCTAATACTCTTTGTGCAGCCTTTCCATCATTAAAATAAACACGTTGGCCATTTTCAAGATGTACTGCTAAATGTATAACAACAGGGTGTCTATCATGTATTGAGAATGATAAAATTCGCCAAATAGCTTCGTTCGTACTAATATATCTTCCCATTTGGTACTGCAAAATTTCATCATTTGTATTTTCAGCAGCCACTCCGAAAACAGCCATGTCGCTTCCTTTATTTATATATTTGCAAACGTACTTTATCGATTTTACTGAATTGCAGCATTCGACATTTATGTGGGCATTGAAAGTTTTTGATAACAGTGGTGAATACGGCACTATCCAACGATTATCAACTTCAAAATCTTCGTTTCTGATTTTAATAGTAGTTGTTTTACCATTATCTTGTGCTGATCGTCGACGATATAATGGATATCCATCATTACCGTGTATCGTTTCAGCAATTAATTGCTTTGGAAATCGTTTTGAGCACTTGCCGTCTATTATACATGGTGAATTTGGTTGATTTCACCACAGGGACCGTGTATCATATTTTTAGTGACAACAGCGAATAATTGTGGATCGATGCTTGGATCTGGAATTTCGGCCGATATAACACTATCAATCACATCTGGTGTTAACTTCCGTACCAACCATATCAAAATGTGAGCGTGCGGCAAACACCCTTTTTTGCCATTCAATTCGATACATATGGCAGCGCACTTCTCCAAATACACGAAGGTTGACAATGAAATCCATTAATTTTTTCAATTTTTTGTAGAATATGCGAGCTGTTAAATCGTGTCGATCTGTTGGCACCTGACCATTAACTAAGTATTCATACACTTCAGTCCATTTAGGGTTGCAAGTAAATGTGATGAACAGAACTGGATGGCCGTATTGACGAACATATGTCATGGCATCTTGGGTATACTCGTGCATATGTCGTGGGCTACCGATATGTGACGATGGTAATATCGTGAAATAGTGCATCACGTAAATGTACGTATTCTTTAGATCTCATTCTGGCTTGATTATGACGGATGAAATTCAATCGTTCGCTCTCGACTTTAGCATACATGTCCACAATATATTGATGAAAAAGTTTATTGCATCTTTAAAAGTATCTACCTTGTATCATCTTGATAACGAATCATCAATCTATACGAATAATAATTCATCGCACTAACTTTTTTCGTTGTTTCCTGACCTAAAAATTATAAGAATTACTATTTTGTTGATACTGATCGTAATTTATTATACCAGTTATTGCATTTATCAATGGTATATTGATATGATACCCGTCATCTCCTCTCCAGAACAAAATCGGGTATTGTAATGCGTCATAACAACGATGGAGTTCAGAAATACGATTTAGTTGCTCATTCCTACGATGCAAAACAATATCTCTTTGATGAAATTGTTCCCCAACTATTACGATTGCATTTTCATCGATTGTTGGTGCATTAAATCGCCTGGCATGTTGTCCGAGTGGTGTTCTGTCAGCACGTATTATGATTTTATGGTCATCGGTGAACATCTGATCCAGTGCACTCTTGAATAATTTGACCAATTCATTGTGCTGATGGAAAAATCTTTGCAGCTCACTCAAGATTTCTCTTCTAACATTTGTAGCGATTGCACAGCGCTGGTTCAATTCTCTATCAACATCACCAATGATATATTTGTAAAAACTGATGGTCAGCATCTGGGAGTGGCAACAGTGACCCAGCCCTATGGTATATCTGACCTTGAATCTGGAATTTTTTTCTCATAAATCAAATTGCATAGTAAGTACTAAGAAGTAATTACCTTAAAGGTCGGCATAAATCCATCTCTTATAATATTTGTAGCCCCAAAAGATGTCATGCACGTTTTTTAATTAAAGAGTCACCAGCGAGAACACCTTTGGTTAACTCGCTTTCGTTTATATGATTTTTATTTCAAACTTTTTTTTTCGGGTAGTGAACTTCCGCCCGTTGGGTGCCAATTAATATTCTTTAATTTTCAGTTGAAGAACTTTATTGAATATTTATACTTTCTTTTGTCAGGAGAGAAATAGAACTAAAACTTAACTTAAATATAAACTACTGCTTGGTCCCCTAGCCGTTGGCTCCACTGTAGTGTATGCACATACGAGTTCTTATTACTCAACATAAATATTGAGCGGCAACACTTTGTTAGCCGAATATGCATAGGGCATTGACTTTGTCACTCAGCGACAGCGTGGTGACACACATTTCAAGTGCAAACGTATGCACTTGAATGATATGACCTCATTGCATTCATCGCTTAGAGCCGAGTCAGCATGTTTCCCATACTGACCGCTAATACACACTCTTATGTAAACATTTATACATTTATACATACATATATTTATACATAAGCGTACCGCTCCTCTGCCGGCGGTAGAGTGAGTACAGTGTGCGTGATGGTACGTGGAGGTCAGAAAAATAAAATTACTAAAAGAATAGCACACATAAAGTGGCTGCTATTTGCTCAATCAACACCGCCCGCATGGACGACGGCGCAAAAACTTTATAATGAGCTTGAATTTTTAAAAGAGACTCTCCAAAGTAGAGTACCACAAGTCACAACTCACTCAGCACATCAGATAAAAGTTATAAATCAAAAAATCTTAACGAAACCGAATATTCGCAAGTTACTACCAAAATCAGAAAATGGAAACGAGTGTGCAGTCACTTTAATATGTGATTTAACTAAGTATTTAGTTGCCATACCTGTTCCGATTATGAATGCTAATACTGTCGCTAAAGCAATATTTGAATCTTTTATCCTGAAAACAATTTAATAGCTTAGATAGCGTAGAAGCAATATATAATACAGATGATTATGCTAAAGAAAGCAAATATAGATTAGAAGTAGCACATAAAAGAGCTAGGGTAATGCTAGAAGAGCATAAGAATAAAAATAAGGTACTATATGTAGATGAAGTATTACTAAGAAATGAAACAGGTCATAAGTTATATTATAAATATACTGCTCCGTATAAAGTAGCGGAAATGGGAGATAGGAATAATGTTATAATAGTTCATGACAAAAACAAAAAACAGATAGTTCATAAAGAAAGATTAAAACTTTTTATTTCATAATAACATACATAGGTAATAACATATATTTAAATATACTAGCTGGCCCGGCAAGTGTTGCTCTGCCCCTTTTTTTACTTGCTGGCGAATTAAATGTTTAGTTCATCCATCAAATGGCAATTTTCAAATTTTTTGCTACGCACTTAACTTAGTTTAGTACTATTGAGTATATAATATTTTTTGTTTTGTTTGCAGGTGCATAAATAAACAAATTATTTGGTGCTCCCAGGCATGTCAGCTGATATCAATGGTATCCTTGGTATTAATACAACTTCTCCTCTTTCTTTGCCAGTTAGAATTGTTGCTTCGATTAAATTAGGCGTTAATTTTTTTATACAAAGTCTTGTTCCATTGCAATGTTTTGATGCATTGATATTTCTTAATAGTATGATTGAGGATCCCACTTTCAATTTTAAAATATGTGGTGGCATACCGGGTAGCTCCAAAGAATTTAGAAATTCCACAGGATAATTTACTGCGTCTTCTTCTGTTGTAGCAGTATCGATTGACTTGTATGATATTATGTCACCTGGTAATTTCTGTTGAATTTGATCATTTATTTCATTCACATTTGAGTTCGTTGGTGCTAAAATTGCGCGTTCCCTCAGCCAATCCTGATTTGTATAGTTTTGAACTATGTTTGAAAATACGTGATCAATTAGTTCTTCTTTTGATGGCAACATTATGCAAAAGTTGTTTGGTAACGTGATAATTTTGAAGACGCACACGCATATTTATGTTAAGCGATAACTTTTGAACATTTCTCCAAAGAAATGAACTTTTCAAACATGCATTAATTTCATCAGCTGGAGTTGATCTGGGAATGACGGGCAGCGTTTGTCGAAAATCACCAGATAGCAATATTAATGCACCTCCAAATAATTCTTGATTGCCCCGTAGATCCTGTAATGTTTGATTCAATGCTTGCAAAGATTTTTTATGGGCCATCGGACATTCATCCCATAAAATAATTGCTGCTTGTTGCAAGACTTTTGCCATTCCTGAACTTCTTGAAATATTACACGTTGGAGTCTCAACTGTTAGCATGTTTAATGGCAATTTTAAAGCGGAATGTGCAGTTCGGCCCCCATCCAATAATGTAGCTGCAATTCCAGAAGAAGCAAGTACCAGGAGCGTCCAAAAAATATAAACCATGATTGTTGTTTATGACAGCTTGCATAATTCTATCGTATGCATTTTTTTGTTGAACTTTCAATTGTGGAATGTGTGTTTGCATAAACGCACGCAATTCATCACATTGGAAATGTTGTTCGCGTTGCAATTCTCGTTCAAATAAATCTTGCATTGGACGATTAGGTGCGATCATGCCTAAATGCTGTAATGCTTTATTTGCAATCATGAGGCAAATATCTTCAATTAATATCAAAGCCTCGTTGTACATTTCTAAAGTATAATCCAATTCTGAATCGATCGAACGAAGTCGAATCAAAATATCTTCAGTCATGAAATCTTTATATTTATTCCACAATTCAAGTGGGTTCGATGGATTGCATGTTGATATTATTATTGCAAATAACATACGTATTTGATTTGGATGAGCTGAAACTGATGCCTCATTAAGCGTAGTATCCCAATGCGAATCATCTTCAAGTAAACGCAACCGTTGACATGCAGCACGGTATGTTGCACATAAATCACCATCAACAGTTCTTAAATTCTGAAATGACTGTGGCCCACGTACGTTCACCAACAACAATCGTAAAAAAAAGCATTCCAAATTTTTTGGACTTATTGTATAAATACGACGAATATGAAGAAACACCTTGGTAGCCATCCACAGGATTTCCTCTTCTTCGTCGTTAAAATTTTGTTGTAGTTGCATTCCAAGTAAAATATCGTGGTACTTCCGCATATAATAGGGTTCTTGCAAATTCATCCGTTTCACATAATTTGAAAAAAGCTGTTAGTGTAGTTGCTGGAGGCTTTAATACTCCTTGTGCAGCATTTCCATCATTAAACTAAACACGTTGGCCATTTTCAAGATGTACTGCTAAATGTATAACAACAGGGTGTCTATCATGTATTGAGAATGATAAAATTCGCCAAATAACTTCGTTCGTACTAATATGTCTTCCCATTTGGTACTGCAAAATTTCATCATTTGTATTTTCAGCAGCCACTCCGAAAACAGCCATGTCGCTTCCTTTATTTATATATTTGCAAACGTACTTTATCGATTTTACTGAATTGCAGTATTCGACATTTATGTGGGTTTTTGATAACAGCGGTGAATACGGCACTATCCAACGATTATCAACTTCAAAATCTTCGTTTCTGATTTTAATAGTAGTTGTTTTACCATTATCTTGTGCTGATCGTCGACGATATAATGGATATCCATCATTACCGTGTATCGTTTCAGCAATTAATTGCTTTGGAAATCGTTTTGAGCACTTGCCGTCAATTATACATGGTGAATTTGGATTGATTTCACCACAGGGACCGTGTATCATATTTTTAGTGACAACAGCGAATAATTGTGGATCGATGCTTGGATCTGGAATTTCGGCCGATATAACACTATCAATCACATCTGGTGTTAACTTCCGTACCAACTATAACAAAATGTGAGCGTGCGGCAAACCCCTTTTTTGCCATTCAATTCGATACATATGGCAGCGCACTTCTCCAAATACACGAAGGTTGACAATGAAATCCATTAATTTTTTCAATTTTTTGTAGAATAAAATTAAGTAACTTAACTAAGTATTCATACACTTCAGCCCATTTAGGGTTACAGGTAAATGTGACGAACAGATCTGGACGGCCGTATTGACGAACATATGTCATGGCATCTTGGGTATACTCGTGCATATGTCGTGGGCTACCGATATGTGACGATGGTAATATCGTGAAACGTCCAATTTCATGTACATCCACATCATTCATAGTGCATCACGTAAATGTACGTATTTTTTAGATCTCATTCTGGCTTGATTATGACGCATGAAATTCAATCGTTCGCTCTCGACTTTAGCATACATGTCCACAATATATTGATGAAAAAGTTTGTTGCATCTTAAAATGTATCTATCTTGTATCATCTTGATAACGAATCATCAATCGATACGAATAATAATTCATCGCACTAACTTTTTTCGTTGTTTCCTGACCTACAAATTTTTTCCTGGGTCTCATTCCCAAATTTTGTGACCAAGATATTGGATTGGTAGCTCCTCCCTCCCCAAAATGAATCAAATGCGTTTAGAATGGGGTGTCAGGGTGGATACCGCTGATTTTCCTTGTGTGACTTGGGCTTGTTCATCGGTCCGTAGTTGTCCACTTGTGATTCCAACGCAACATAAAAGGATATAATGGTATGCTGAAAAGTTAATTTTCCGAGTTGTTTTGGTAGCATTTTCTGTAGCTGAATAACGGGTTTCTTCATCAGATAATGTGGGACCTGCGTAAGAAATAGGTTTGTCGCATCCAGATAATTTTTGGGATAAAACAGCTCCGATGGCATAATTGCTTGCATCAGTAGTTAATATAAAGGGTTCTTTAAAATTTGGGTAGGTCAATATTGGATTATTACAAAGTAATGTCTTACAGAAATAAAAAGCTTTACAGTATTCTTCATCAATCGTTACTGCTTTTGTACCTTTCAATTGTTGTGTTAATGGCTTTGTTATGCGGGCAAAGCCTTTAATAAATTTTCTATAATAACCAAGGAGACCAAGAAATGATTTAATTTGTCTCCTGTTTTTTGGGATTGGGAACTCCTGAATGGATTTTATCTTATTTGGGTTAGGTTTGACCCCATCTTGAGTTACAATATGACCTAGAAAATTAAGCTCTCTCCGAAGGAAGTCAGATTTTGCGATAGTTTAAGATTAGCGGATCTGAGTCTATCAAATACTTATCTTATATCAATCGGGTGTTTTTGAAGAGATAGTGATAAAATTAAAATGTCATCTAGGTATACTAAACAAATGGAGCCTACTACATCTCCAAGGACATGGTCCATTACTTTGTGGAATGTCGCAGGTGCATTCTTTAACCCGAAGGGCATACGGATGAATTCAAAGTGGCCACCTTCGACTGTAAAAGCTGTTTCACTCCAATCTGCTTGGTTCTTTTCAATCTGGTAAAATCCACTAGCTAAATCAAGAGTTGATAAGAAATTAGATTTACCAAGTTGGTCTAAAATCTCATTTATATTTGGAATTGGATAACGGTCTGGAATTGTTTTTCGTTAAGTTTACGATAATCTAAAACTAATCTCTATTTCTGCGTTTCAGGGGAGTTCGATTTTTTTGGAACTACCCAAACAGGGGCGCTCCAAGGCGAATAACTGTTTTTAATTATGTTTTGCTTTAGCATTGAGTCTATTTGGTCTTTTACTTCTTTCTTTAAGGCGTAGGGGTATCGATTTATTTAATATCGCTGGTAAATGTTAGTTTTGATTGTCGTCATAAAAAAAGTCTGTATACTTGCTACAGAGTTGCATTAATGCAATTTTTTCTTCGGAGTTTAGGTGATCGGTTTTTAATTTGGTAACGTATTCGTGGGCGTGTGATAGACTTTGATTGTCCGAATTTATAATGTATATTTCAATATAGTGATCTTGATCATAGGGGCTGGTTTCTAATGGCTGTTTTAAATATAATTGCTGATCTTCGAGTTAATTATTTACGATTACAATCTTGCTATAACCGTTAACTGAATTGTATAGTCCTTCTGAAATCTCTAAGTGCTTATTACATTGTCTGTTGAGGGTAGAAATTACTTTCCTTCATCCGGACCGGGGGTTACTAAAGATTTCGAAGAAGCTGGGATAATATGTACTTCAGTTACTGGGTTGTCTTGTCTTGATTCTGGAGTTTCTAAACAAAAACAGTCTAGATATATATTGACTTTTAACTTTCTAAGGACATCCATCCCAAGAAAACCTTTGAAATATGGGTGAAAATCGAAAAGATTTAACTGATTGAATCGTGGTTTTTCTTTATGACGTGTTGGTTCAACACTGACTGTACAGTAATAGGGTTATCAAGAGTTTGCGTTCGATATTGCTCACTGTGGTTGGACTTACAAATGAATTTGTGGAACCTGTATCTATTAAGAACTAGAGACCCGGCGAACTTTGTTCCGCCTTAATAATGACAACAAATAAGCAGATTGTGTTTTTTTTTTTTGGAAAAAATACAAAAAAATTAAATAACTACATTAATCATTCATTATTATTTCTGTACTTAGTACATAGGTTGATCTTCACTTAAGTACATTGAGATATACGACCTTTTTTGTTTTATTATCAGGCGCAAAAACAAACAACGCAGATGAAAATGATATTAATCCGCTCGATTCATCGACAGGTACTTGACCATTACCGATAGTCAGCAATTGCTCCGAGAAATCTTTAGCAGATGTATCATTAAGCAATGTAACTCCATTGTTGTTGTCAGCTGCAGTTTCTTGACATAGCGCCATAAATTTGAAGATTTGAGTCAAGTGCTTATTTCATCGGCAGCCGTAGATCTTGGAATTACTGGCAGTATTTGGCAGAAATCGGCAGACAGTAATATCATTGCTCCTCCAAAACATCTCGAGTCATTGCGAAAATCTTTAATGTTCGGTTAAGTGGTTCTAAGGCACGTTTATGCGCCATTGTGCATTCGTCCCAGATGATGATTTTCGATGCCGCTAAAACTTTGGCCATTGGAGTGTTTTGCCCAGTGTTTTGCTCTGCTCGATTCAAATCAGCTAAATATCTTGTTCTGCGTCGCAAATTATCTATTTGTTGCCTTCTGTTGTTCGCTCGACGATTCTGCATTGCCAACCGAGCTGTTTCACGGGCTGCTTCACTTTGCTCTCGTGATTGAGAAGCACGAAGTCGAGCCATACTATCGCGGCGCTGTTCACGTGCAATTTCTGGTCTTCTTCAGTCCTTTTATTTGCTGTATTTTGTACTTCTTGCATTACGGCTTCGTCGGGAATGATTCGATCGTCTTGTAGCGTCATTATAATTAAACACTTCACTTCAATCCACTTGAAATAGAAATAGTTTTAGTATTGATTCTTACAAAATCAAGTTGTCATCGCCAGACTCATTGCTCATTGCTGAGTGGTTTGCAATATTACACGTTGGTTGTTCAATAGTTTGAAGATTAAGATGTCGAACGGGATAAAAAGTATCCTATGTCATCTCCGGCTCTAAGCTACCCTACCAAATTTTAGCCAAATCTGTTCGCCGTTCTGAGTTATAAGTGGTGTAACTAACACGACTTTCTTTTATATATATAGATTTTATGGGTTGAGTTGTAAGGGAATTAATCCATATAAAAGGGAGTGTCGACCCGTGTAATTTTTTTGTTAAATACCCTGTTGGGTATTTATGCGTCATTAATATTACAAAGTTCAGTTGAAGATTGCTGCTCATTGATATTGTGTAATCGGTTCCCAGTTGGGCCTGTTGAATTGAAAGGATTTACAGTTGAATTTCTATTATGGTAGTTTTTATTAGGCTGAGAAATGGTTGAATTATTTCTATATAACTGGCTTCTATTGTTAGAATAAGGTTGTTTTTTGGTTGATTTCTTATGTTTTGGGTGTTGCCTGTGCTCGAAAATTCTGGCTAGTATTTGGTTTTTGCGAATAGAAGGTCTTTTCGACACGGCAATGTTCATAGGCTTCCTTGATATTTTGTGGATTTTTTGATTTTATTAAAGTTTTAAGGGGTTCTCGTAGATTAATTTAAAAGGTATTCAAGCATATCTCGTCATAATTTTGGTTTGTCAATTGAGTTTTGGTTTGTGTTTTGTAAAATTTCTGTCAATTGTGATCTTATTTTCAAAGTACTATAAAATAGTTGACCTAATGACAAGCTATCGGGAAAGTTTTGTAAATCGCGAATAAGCATAGCTTTGCTTTTCTTGCTACCATAATGTTGGATGAGATTAGCCTTGATGTCCTCCCAGATGAGTGCAGTATTGGATATTTTTAAGGCGTCATTAGCTCTACATACGATATTATTCCTGATGTCTCTTAATAGAAGGGAGCTGTGTGGTGTCTGGTCAGTTCCTCTGATCAATGCTATGACTTCTTCCACATTGACAATGAAGTCTTGCAGTTTATTAGGAATGCCGTCAAAAGTAGATAGCTTCTTGCTAAAGGCAAGGATATCAGTTAGATTTAAAAATGTTGGGTTGTTGGCTATGCTGCTTATTGTAGGCGTAACGTTTGGAGTCGATATAGTTTTGGGAAGTGACACTGAGGCGTTTCCAGAATACATTGCTACTTCGTTGGATGAATGAACTAGATCTTTACAAATGAGTCTTGCCTTTTGTCTGGCAGATGTTCTTTTTGTGGCTGCTTGGAATGTAGACTTTTTTGGCATTTATGTTGACGTGATTTGTCGACGTGAGTGTTTCTAAATTCTGCAATGTTTTAAACATTATTATATTTATTTATATACAGTAACTATATGTAACACCCACACACATACATACACACATACATACACACATACACATGCACGCACACATACATATAGGCACATAATTTTTGTTCGCAACTGAAATTGCTACTAAATACTTTGTCAAATCACATATTAAAGTGATTGCGTATTCATTTCCACTTTCTGAGCGTGGTAGTGGACAGATTGTATCTACTATCACTCTCAGTCGCAAATAGACAGCCAAGCTGAACGGACGTGCTCGCGGACAGTTTATTCAAAGCCGGTCGTGTGTTCAAAGTGTTTTCTGTTTACCGCTACTTCTCAGAAGCACAAAACTTTTGTAAACAACATCTGCGCTGATATCGTACATCTTGCTGGGAGCTATCAACAAGCACCGTTACGGCGCTCTGATTGGTCAGCCATTCAGAGTAGCGCATATAAGTATAGCATACTTTTAGGCCGCACTCCCAATCACAGGTGTTGCATACCCTCGGGCGCAACCAATAATATTATTAGCATCTTTCAGGCGCATATTACAACAGATTCTGCAACTGATTGAAGCTGCCCAGCCCAAGCTCCCTCTGTCTGTGGCGTACGCAACGGGCAATATGGAGCTACCAGGGCCATCCAATTTAGCTCCCTCCAAGCCAGGGTGGCAGTTAATCGTAACCAGGACCCCACAACTGATACCAAAAGTGAAAGGCGCTTCATCTGCCAAGCAAGCAAAGGTTGTGAAATCCCTATTTAAGACACATCGCATCAAGGATAAAAGTGACGACGAAGACAACAACTCCAGCTTGGAACCAGGGGAAATCAAGAGAAAAGAACCCTCCCGCACACCCGTGCTGTTAAATTACCCAAGCAACCCCAACAGTGAAAACAAGTTCTCAGCCCTTTCAGATGACAGCGACGACGACGACATGAACGACGCCGACATGGAAACGAAGGTGGAAGCACCGTCTACTGCCCCAGTCACCCAGAGTGTACCAGCCAAGCAGATCAAGCCGCCACCAATTTTCATCCCGGATGTGAGCGACATAAAAGGTTTAATTACTGACGTTGCCCTGGCCATCGGCAACCTCAAGTTTGACTATAAGTCTGGCAAGGATAGCAGTGTCCGGATAAACCTTTCCGACAAGGAAAGTTTCTCGAAACTTAAGGCTTATCTCAATGACAACGAGATCAGATATCAAACCTTCCAACCGAAAAACGAACGTGCTTACCGCATCGTCATTAAAGGGCTCTACCACTCCACGGATCCCACAGCTATTAAGGATGATCTAGAGTCTAAAGGACATGCCGTTCGCGGGCTTGAGATCAAAAACCCATCTCCCGTAGCAATAATAAGCCCATGTCAATGTTCTCTATTAACCTAGAACCAGCCAGTAATAACAAGGACTCCTTTTCCATCACTCGTCTCTGCAAATGCGTCGTCAAAGTTGAGCCCCCGCTTAAAAATAAAGACGTACTGCAGTGCTATCGCTGTCAAGGACTTGGACACTCCCAAAGGTACTGCAAACTACCTCCCAAGTGTGTGAAATGTGCACTGGACCACCTCTCAACCGAATGCACCAAGTCTCGAGATGCCCCAGCTTGCTGTGCCCTTTGTAACGAAAATCACGCTGCCTCATACAAAGGCTGCAAAGTTTACCAGAAGGCCAAAGAGCTCCACTCGCCAAAACCTAGACCCACACCCAGAACACCAAGCCACCATACACCGTCTACTACTTCAGGAGTATCGTACGCCAGACCCACACGCACAACATCAAGCCACCCTACACTGTTCACTACTCCAGGAGTATCGTACGCCAGCAAAGACCATGGTCAACAGCAGCCAACACAAGAGTCCCCACAACAGCACACACCCTCACCCTCACCTGCTAACGCCAGTTCCACACTGGATCGCCTGGAAGTCATGATGGAGAAAACGATGGACCAATTTGCAGCCATGACGCAACTGCTAACGTCACTACTAGCCCAGCAATGCAAATAACTACCTGAAAACTAAAAGCGTGGACATTCTCCTCGTCTCTGAAACCCACTTTTCCCCCATATCCCACTTCTCCCTAAATGGATACGACGTGATATCTACGTACCATCCAAATGGCACCGCCCGCGGAGGCGCGGCAGTCATAATAAGAAGCGGCATAAAGTATACCAGCTCAACAGGAGGAATGGGTCCAATGCGCCAAGATCAGAGTAATCTGCCCAACTGGTGACATTACAGAGCGGTCTCTTGACAGCCACTCTGCTGGTGAGCCTACCTACTGGCCTACCGATAGTGAGAAGATCCCATATGTGTTGGACATTGCCATCTCAAAATGAATCCCAAGACACAAAATCGTCACTGGCAATGCGATCGAATTGTGCTCTGACCACAGCGCTGTCAAACTTCTTGTCAATATACCTGCTTTCACCCATTCCAAGACGTGTAAACTATTCAAACCCAACACTAACATCCAGCTATACCAACAATGGTTACAGAAGAGACTGGATCCAGTGGTCGCAATAACAACCAACGACGAACTGGACTGCGCTGTCGAGAAACTCAACATTGAAATACACAATGCCGTTTCCCATGCCACTCCTCCACCCAGTCCCCATAAAAGCGTGCCACACAGGGAAATCCATCTCTGGTCGCCGGAAGTTGCTGCATGGGTTGCTGAGAAAAAGCGTCTCCGCCAAAACTGGCATAACTCTCGCAACTTAAGAGACAAGACCGAGTTCAACAGAGCTGCAAAAGAACTCAAGGAGCTGCTCTACTACCTGAGAAGGCAATCCCTCAACCAGTACTTAGAAGAAGTGGAGCCAGGTCACCCCCAACACGACCTTTGGAGGATCACCAAAAGGATCAGAAGGCCAACGACCAGAAAAGAGCAGGTGAAGCGAGCAGATGGAACGTGGTGGAAATCCGACAGCGAAAGAGCAGCAGCATTTGCTGACCTTCACCCCTGACACCTTCACCCCTTTCTCAAGGTGCTCTAACGAGTCAACATCACGGAGGCCTTCCTTAACATTCCTTACCAGATGTCTCTCCTAATTCCCGCCGTCGCTGCAGAAGAGCTTACATCTGAAATAAAAAGGCTCAAAGCATCCAAATCGCCCGGATACGATGGAGTCGATGTACCTGCCATTAAAGCTCTACCGCAGTCTGGCCTAGATCTTCTCCTCAAAATCGTGAACAAAAGCTTTCAGTTAGGACATTTTCCCACCCAGTGGAAATGCGCCGAAATCATACTTATCCAAAAACCTGGGAAACCTGGAGCCAACCTCGCCTCATATCGCCCGATAAGCTTATTGGCGGTACTCTCCAAAGTAGTCGAGAGACTACTTTTGCGTAGAGTACGCCCAATACTGGAGGAGGCCGGATTGATCCCTTATCACCAGTTTGGCTTTAGGGAATGCCACGGAACACCAGTACAGTGCCACAGGATCGTTGAAAAAATACTGGAAGCTTACGAGGAGAAAAAGTACTGCGCAGCGGTATTTCTGGACGTCAAACAGGCCTTCGACAGAGTCTGGCATACAGGTCTGCCTTTTAAGCTCAAGACAGCTCTCCCTGCACCCTACTACATGCTCCTCAGGTCATTTGTTGTCGGTAGAAGCTTCTACGTGAAATGTGGTGACGATAAGTCGGACATCAAAGAGGTAAGAGCCGGAGTCCCTCAGGGAAGCGTATTGGGCCCAGTGCTTTACACGCTGTACACCGCAGATATGCCCATCGTCCCTGACGCCAGTCTACTGACCGCCACATACGCCGACGACACGGCCTTTCTAGCCAGCGACGCCTCACTACAAATCGTCTCCAACACACTGCAAAGGCAACTCGACCTAATTAACTTATGGCTGACTAGGTGGAACATTATGGTTAATGCCGAGAAATCCTCTTTCATTACCTTCACCTTGAGAAGGGGAAACTGCCCAACGGTCCAGCTAGACAGCTCAACCATCCCGGCCAGCACATCAGCCAAATATCTGGGCCTTCTCCTAGACAAAAGACTCACATGGAAGCCCCACCTATTATCCAAAAGAAGGCAGCTGGACGAGAGATTAAAAAACAATTCTGGTTGCTGGGGAAAAGATCAAAGGTTAAATTAAGGCTCAAGCTCCTGATCTACAAGGCCATCATCAAACCCATATGGACATACGGAGCGTCAATCTGGGGCACCAATAACGCCACCAACCGGGATATCGTGCAGCGATTTCAAAACAGAGCCCTGAGATTAATCTCCGGCGCCAACGTATACACCACGAAGACGGAACTGCACGAGGCGCTCGGCGTCCCTTTTGTGCTACAGGAGTTGGCCAAACTGACCTCCAACTATCTGGCCCGCCTGGACAGACACATGAATCCGGCAGCGATCAACCTCCTAGACAGCAGCACCACAGACAGAAGACTGAGCAGACGTCACCCGCTGTATCTCCTGCATACCGCGGACCAATAACCCTTGTAGTATAATAATCTCCCTAGCCACCCCAGTATTCATTTATTGTATTCCCCCATTACCCACCTATTGTAGTCCCCCATCAATGTTAATGTTAATTAATTTACTGATTGCCCGTAAGGACAGATTGTAAATAGACAAACGGAGAAAAGAAAAAAAAAAAAAAAAAAACTATCACTTTGTCAAAAGCATATTGTGGTTTTTCTGTTATGGTCATAGAGGGTTTTTGTATGTGTCGTGGTTTTTGACACCTGGCATTTATGATATCTACATATGTAATCTTTGATATGACGAGTCATATTTTTCGAATAGTAGTGACTTTTTATTTTCGCTAGCGTTCTTGTGATGTCAGTATGACCTCCTTGAATTGGATCACCATGGTAGGTAGACAGTATTGCTTCTTTTTCTTTCACATCTTGGATGAGGGTCACCGGCTTGAGTAGCGCTACTCTTAATGATTTCAATATTTGATTGCCCATAGTTTTAAAAGTATCTATTGAAATTGATTCAAAGATCTGTTCGCTCGGTGCCATTCTTAGTTTGCTGATTTGTAATACTATTGCATTGAATTGCCATTTAAGCCTTTGGAAAAAGTGACCTAATTCGAAAATTCCATTGGAGTAAAAATTGCTAACATTAATTCTTGCTATAACTTTTTTTCCCATGTTTTAATAAACATGTGGAATCTGTAATTCGCAAGGTCACTACTTTTCGTACCTCGTCATTTTTGATGACTCCGTATACGCAAATGTTCTTCTTTATCAACTGCGCCGTTTTTGTGTCTACTTTGTTGCCTGGTAGTGAGAAAAATTGTAATATTACAAGATTTACAAATAGAAATATACCAACAAGATATACATACATATGTACTAAGCCGCTCCCCTGCTGGCGTAACCGGCAGTGCAGCTATGCGGTCTTAGCCTTAAGAATTAATTAAATAAAGTGGAAAGAACATTCGAAAGTAAATATTCAAAAGAACCAGACGTACTTTTGTTTACAATGGGTAAAAAAGCTTGTCGTACGAATTAATAGTGGTCGGGGCTCGAATGTTTCCGTAGACACTTGCATCCGTATCAAGCCTAATTGGGTAGTGTGCTTATAAAAATATTTTGTAAAGCAGGGAACTATTTATACCATATAGTCGGCAAAGCATTGGTTACTCGGAAAAAAGTATTTTGACATTGCTTGACTCAAGAAGCTTACGATAAATATCTAACGATTTCAATTAAAACGCGAAAACCCGTTAGACCTATTTGTTACATAAGCATCGCATTCTCAATTTAACTGAGGTGGATAGTCTTGAGAAATGAAGATGAAGAATGAAGATTATAGGAATAGAATGCGCTGTTGCCATAAGCTTTTTTTTGATCCGGCTCTTCTCAGACTGTTTTTAAAGTGTGTTTAAAATCATGCTGTCTTATGTGACTCTTTACTTATTCGACACATTGCAGCTAATATTTACTTGATTTTGCGAATTAAGTGTAAATTAAAACTTGAAGTAGTATTGAAATAACATTCAAATTTTTTTGTGTCAGAATTAAGATTAAATTACATTAAAGTGCGTTTTACAACTTAACTAAACCCATCTTCAAGTTGTGGCCTTCAAGCGCCAACCACTGACTCCACCTGTTGCGACGCTAGTGCTAGCTTAGCGTATAACGTCCACCTGGCATAGATTACATCGATGTTTTTTTTTTTGAATGCGATCAGGAATGTACCGTTATCCTTTTGCGGGGCGTCAAAAGGTTACTTAGGCTATTCCTTCGTTAATAATGACGAATCCCTCTTCCAACTCATCATGTACAAATATCAGCCAAGGCTTCCTTACAGATAGCTGTCTATGCGGCTACAAGGGAACTATGCGGCCGTTTATACTTAATGCTACCTTAATGGTGCCCACTACTGTGACTCGAATGTTTTATATTTTATCCACATTCGGAAAAATCTAAAATTACAGGGTTGATCAAATTCACCCTTGCTAACTTTATTTTTTACCAATAGCGTTTCGAACAAGTGAGCTGCATCAACTGCCTCCAATCGGACATTCCGTATTAACTTATTTACTCAGTCGGTCAGTTGGTTAAGTTGGGCTGGGACGATGGTTTATGGCTTTCTGGATGCTGGCATGAATCAATTGCGCTTCGATTAGCCTTGATTGCTCCATTTCATTATGATCCGTCATGCCGGAAATTATTTTTATCACGGATCCCAGAAAGTTTACACTCCCGCCAGTTCTGTGGTGGACATTTAGTACAGAAAGAAGGGTGACCGCAATCAGATTGTGTAAGTGTTCGCATGTGCGAAAGAGGGAATAACTCGGACTTAGAGGGAACATTTTAAAATATTTTTTTCAAATATTAAAAACTGTCCCATACAATCAATTATTTTTCTACTATGGGAAGAAAAGATAGAATGTAAATAACACTGGTCGGTATTTTGACATAGCGTTGCCTTAGTTTCACCAATTTACAGTTATTAGTACGCACTTTACTTTGGCATTCATTTTCGCTTCGTTAAATGCAACGGTACTTAAAAAAAAAAAGACTAATAGTGAAATGTAAATGATGTCAAAATATATATGCCGACCAGTGTAAAAGGGTCTTAACTGATTTTTCTTTAGCTTATCTAATGCTGTCCTAATGGACACTCTTCCCCCGCTTATTATGACCGAGTCCCAAGGTCCGCTTCAATCGTTCAAAAAGGTCTGTTTCTTTTACAGTCTCCGATTGTTTCTTACCCACATTTTCTCTCCTACTTCCTTTGGGTTACCGAATGAATGGACCCGTTATACTTCCTTGTAGCGCGTAAAATTAGATCAACGATGTCGCTTATCTGATGGTTGATCTTTAGGCATCTGACAGTTTCCTGCAATGTACTGTGAAAGCGTTTCACCTGCCTATTGGATTTGGGAACATTTTACCACGATCACCCCCAAATTTTTGCTAAAAGTGATATAATTGTTTGGGAGCTAATAGCGACCTCATAATAATGAGGTGCCAAAAAGAATACCTTCGCTCTTGTAATCTGTGCGTTAGGTTTCTCTCCGTTGCTCCGCCGGTCAAAGGGTGGTGGTCAGCAAAAATGTTAATATCCTTAGTGTCACAAAGATATTGCATTAGTTTTTCTAGCGCCCACCTTATTGCTAAAAGTTCGTTCGTTCGTTTGTGGCGTGGTTCTTTCGGGATCCCTTGATATCGTAGAGACTATTTTTATAGGTCTACTCCATGGCACAGGACAGCGCCGAGGAATGTGATGACGAGCCGGTCTTAAAATCGAACGGTTTTTAAATATCTGGTGAGAGGAATATAATTGTTCAAATTATATTTCCCTTAACAACAATAAGACATGTCACAAATATGCATACATATTTCACACAAAAAGAAAACCAGCTGCAGAAAACAAAGAAAGACGAGAGCGGGCAAAAAATTTGTACTGGCCGGTGAGGCTGGCCAGGGGGAGAAGTAAGCGAAAGCGGTCAGTGCATGAGAGCGGTGAACCGTTGCCGGTAACATTAGAGAAATAGGCACATAAAGTGGCCGGCAACACCACCTGGGGAAGGGGCATGACAAGGGGGCGGAAAACAACACAATTATGGGCACAAACAAAACACTTGATTAACCACAAAAAGAAACACTTAAATGAACACTAAAATAAAGAAAGCAAGTCGCCTTACCGACTCGGATATACCCTATATCAACGCGCCCTTTATTTACTTTTCGCTATGTTTGTTTGATGACTATCAAAATCTCTTTCTCCCTTTCGAAGACCAAACACAAAACTATTACCCGTAAAAAGTTGGTGCGTATAACTTGGCTACTTTTTATCCGATTCTCATAAAATTTTGAAAGCCAATACATATTTATCCTATACCCATAGGGTATAAAAACGCTTTAACGAAAGCACATAGCACAGGGCCAACAGAAAAAAAAAAGGAAAACCATGTGCAGCGAGAGCTAAAGCCCTAAGTTGATGAATTAGCTAGGGCGGCCCAGAGCAAAGCTCTCACACATGGGTAATGAGATATGGAATTCGGTGAATGCATTCCTTATGTAGGTAATGTGGCGGAGTAAGCACAAGCCGAAGCTGGGAGGATGGGCAAATAATTGTTTGTTGTTTTCGGTTACAAACTTAAATCAAATAAAATATGTAGAAAGTAATTATAATTTAATAAAGCCAGCGGGATTAGTGTAGGGATTAAAGTAGTTGATAAATAGAAGATATAATTAGAATAAAAGCAATTATGAGAAACTAAATGTATAGATATAAGGGCATGAGTAAAAGAGTAAATAGCGGGTGATGATCAGCGGCGAAATGGAAGCGCAAAAGAAAAGAGAGGGTGGCTGTGCAACAGAGATAGAGAAAGCAGAGTGGTATCTTAACAGAGAAGTCTTGCTAAGCCTTTCCGAAGGACAATGAGGAGAATATCGCAAGATTTAACCACTATGGCAACAAAGAAAGTGCGACGGAAATGTACTGGCCAAGGGTCCTATGTGGGACAGTCACCCAAGTGAAGGGAATCTGAGCGTAAGGACACTGAAAGATAGATAGAAAGATTAGAAGCTTGTCAAAAGATTTTGCAATAATCGTGCAAGCCTAGTAGGCGTAAGGAAATGTCCATACGCAGTAAAGGCAATCGGAAGATGTCGCAAATTAAAGAGTGTCGGCCAAGTAGATAACCTAGGCTTCAAAAAAACGCCCGGAAATATCCAAAGGTATGTCACGTTAAGGAATTATTCCAGCTAGGAGACGGAATGGGCATTTAAGAGTCTTAGCGAGTTCAGAATTCCCAGGGTCTTAACCCAAGTGAAACACACATCGGAGAAGCAGCAGCGAAACTTACCCGAAGGCGACATTAGAGCGGCGTGGGACCCCTACACGAGACACCAGGTTTAAGGTTGTCCTCTCGACTAGAAGGAGCAAAAAGAAACGTTACACCGGATATACTAGCTTAACGTCTTCAGAGGCTAAAATTTTTCGCAATTTTTCAAAGGCACATTCTCTTAATCTAATTTTTTTTCTTGGTATGTTTTGTTACATGTTAGCCCTCCGATGCCAGTGAGTGGCTTTGCCATTTTCTTCAAGCCTTGAATAAAGCACCTGTAATAACTTGCGAGATTTGAGAACGAGCGCAATGGAAAAAGATTCTTAGGTTCTGAAAAATGGATTTTTCCTTGGCGATATTCATGTTAGCCTTGCTAAGTTAATTAAGGATCAAGTCGATTAACACATGGTCGACCTTCTTTACCAAGAATATTATTACATTATTTACGTAGACGTAGCAGCATTTGCAGATTATCAATAAAAAAGGGCGCCAGCATTTTTTAGTCCAAAAAGCAATCGGCAAATGTCATACTTTCCGTTATTTAACGAAAAGACAGCTTTTCGGTCGTGTTCCGTTACGTTAAATTAATGATAGCCTGACTTTAGATCAAGATCAAGGTCAGTCAAAATCATAGTGATACTGTGCATGTGGTATTTGTCATAGTCGTTTCTTTAAGTTTCTTCAAATTAAAGATCATTTGTTTCTTCCTGTTGCCCTCCTAGTCATAGCCATTTTCATCTATTATATACGTAAAGTTATTATACGGCGATCTCGTTAATAAAATTATCCCGTTTCTTGATAACTATTTTATTTCGTTGTTTACAAAATCGGCGACTCCATCGGATGAGGGTATAATTTTGTAAAAATGGATTTCATTAGTAGTGCGTATGGTTGCGACCACTCAATTATTAGAAGGCAAAGTTTCACCTTTGGTGTGCGCTTTTGGAGCGCTTTTGAATTTTTGGAGACTTACTTATTTAAAAATTTCTTTTACTGCTTTGAGTCGACGTCGCGGCTCACATGTCTTTTGACTTGTTCCTCATGAGAACCAATTTATATTATCAATGTTTGCTTTGAGTTTCTTTAGGAAGTCATGATTTCAGCCACAACTGTTCCAACCAGCTCTGTTCCCAAAAAAATTTATTGTGTTTGCATCACTTCTGTTCTCGTATTCATCGTCTGCTTTTTGAACCAATGAGCCCGCTTTGCTCTCATACTGAGTGGATTTTTGACATTTATGGTTTATGATTGGAAACGCTTCAACTTGCCTGTTACATACATTTTAACGACTTAAGTATACCCTTTTATTACAGGGTATACCAAAAATTAACATTTTTGGCTAAATAGAAAAAAGTCAGATCTGTCAGTACTATCGTAATGCTTCCATAGAAACCATCGAATAAAAACTTCCAATAAGAAAAAATAAAGGAAGGAAATTGCTTTACCGATTCGAATGTACACTCTACCCTGTTTATGTTTTGTTAAATGTCTATAACTATCTCATTCTCTATCACGCTTGCGAAGAACGAACACATATCAATCGCATGCCATCTCACTGACTGCCGCCCCATTGACTTTGCCTGTAAAAAGTTTGTGCATATAACACGGCTATTTTTTATCCAATTTTTATGAAATTTGGTGAGCCGATAAATATTCTTTATTATATTAATATGTGACTGGAATCGGATAAATACAATTGATTTTTTAATTAACTTAATAAACTTTAAATTTATTATTATCGTATATACGAGATATTGTTAAGTGCCTTAAAAAGCCAATATAGTTATTATACCCTGTAGCCAATTGAAAGGGTATGTAAAAGTCTCCAAAACGAAAATAGCTTTGTCATTTAGATTTTTTATGTGTACTGAGAAAATGCCTGTATGGTTTTTGTTGCTACACACACACACCAAAAAGCTACACGAATTGGGTCTGTAGCAAGAGTTCCTTGATACACGTAAAGGGTCAATAAGGACAAAAGCTAAAAGTAAAAAATTATGCTATTATACATATTTCACACACAGAATAAAAGGATAAAGTTTACTACAAAAAGACTGTCAACTTCTTTAAAGTTTCAAATTTAAAATATTTTTATTAGATTTGTAAAACAAGTGATTTTGTTATTGAATGAAAATCAATGAGCACAACCAGGTTTACGCTGATACGATTTATAATTGATAAAAGAAATTTGGCAGTTTATTGGTAGAAAAGGCTGAATTCTGAACACAAAAAGGCGCATTATTCAAATATTTATTTGTATATTCTTTAAGAACAAAACTTTATCACCACGAGTATGAGCAAACAAAATACTGAAACATTGCATATATTGTAGCTGCCAATTTTTAACTAAGGGGAATTGAAAAGAAAATTTAAATAGTACTTTAATATTGGTTCTTTGTATACAGGGTAAGTAAGGAATATCTTCATTTAATTCTCCACAGCCAGTTTGCGTCGATCAGCGTTAAACGACCCATTTGTGCGGAAAGACTGCAAGTCATTATCACAGCGATCATCAGTTTTTAGACGATGCAGTTTTTTATTAAAAATGTAGTACATGGATGTCGCAACGCAAAATAAATGGGCTTCAGTCCTATTTCTAAACTCAATTTACGTCTATTTTTGCGGCCATAAATTTGGCACACTCTAATATTTTAAATCACATTTTTTCCACTCCCAAATAACTTATTCAAATCATTGTTTTTGCATTTTTGTTTCACTAGGCCCAATTTATTTTCGCTTTTTATATATATTTTATCGGAGCTTGAAGTTTCTTACAAATCGCTTTTTGTGTAAATTTATCAAATAAATTAAATCAAATATTAAATGAAAATCGATTATCGCGATCGAGAGGATCAGAATATATTCTATGTTACATTAGAGGTTTTGCTTAAATTATGGATTTTAATTCGATCGGACTTGATTGTGTTTTCTTATTCCATTTACAATTTTGGGTTTTCTTATTTTGTTTTTTTTTTTATATAAAAAAACTTTGTATTACCACTGTGGTCCACAATTTTATTTTTTTACTTTTTTTTTTGAAATAATCGGCATATAGGCAGGCAAAAATCGCTTCAATGAACTCTCCTCGAGGAAAGCGGTGGGCATGGAGTGAGGGGAGGGAGAATTCCCTCTGCGTGTCACTAGCGGTCATCATTTTTATTGAAACAGGACAAGGGAATTGCAATGCTATAGCCAAACTAAGTCGCGGCAGGGCAATTGTGCCCCGAGACTCGTTATGTGCTCCAAACCGGCAGTATCCAGCTTCTTTTTGGAAAGGCAGTAGATCAAAGAGGCTCGTAAACATTTGCGCAACGTTCTAATGAAATAGGTTCTCACCATAGGGACCTGATAACGGAGTAGCCGTTTTTCTTGGCCCCAACGACTGGAAGGCTCACGGCATACATACACACAAATTAAAACTTCTAGCCGGCTATTAAAACTACTAAGAACTTGCCATACGCATTGTAATAATTATTTTATTTTTGAAGTAAATTCGTATTCAGATCGGCAGTTACAAAAAAGAAAGAGAGAGCGAGAGTAGACGCACAATTTTCTCAAATATGCTGCACTTTGAGCACAAGATCGGATTTTCTAAAATACTTTCTTTTTCATATGGGTATACGTATGTTCATACGTGTGCATGTATGAGTCAATGAGCGTATCCTTCAAAACGTGTTGCCGAGGAATCGCCGGGGACATGTCGATTGTTCCTAAACTAACGACACGGCCATCAATGTTGCGGCGACATTTAAAATTACATGTCCTAGCTTTCAAGGCAAGAAAGACAACCTAGCGACATTATCCCTCCTGCCCCCAAGACAAATGCCCAAATGTCTTGTCGAACACCGGGACAATCAAGAGTGGTGTCGCCGCCATTATTGTTTTTTGTCCCTATAGTCTCGGCGACGTAATTGGATAGTTTTGAAGTAGGTAAAAAACAAAATTAAACGGTCACAAGACGGGTCAGAGGATACAGTAAAAGTAGTTAATGGGTCAGAAATGCACAGTCAGGTGAAAAATCAATGTAGTAGGGCGAAAAATTGTTAGTATTGCTAAGTTGGCGGTTTTTAAAACATCTGTCATTTGCAATGTAATATGGGCGTGAGTCTGTGGGATGTGTAATTATTAAAACACTCGGAATTTCCGTTAACAATTGGGCTTTTCGTGTTCAAAATAAAGATGTGGTTACCTATATTGCATTTAAAACGTTTCTGAAAAAATCTACAATGTTGAAGATTTTCGCTGTACATAAAAATTTGGGTTATGTACCCTTTAAAAAAAAATTTAATTTTTATTTAATTTATTCTAATAACGTAAATGAATTTGTTTGTTTATATTATACACAACAATATTAATTTTAAAAAACATGCCAAAGAAAAGCAGAATTTTAAATTGACCTAACGATATAATTAACCAAAATTTAAGTCACAACCTTCTACGAATTTTATGCCTCCGGGTCACTTATATAATAAAAGTCTGTATGAAATGTTTTCCTAGTGGTCGTCGTAATTCAATTTCAGGTTTTGATCCGCTATCAGAATAATCTTTACTAGCGATTACTCGTTTTGAAAAATCATTTATCATTTTTATCATTTACCTGTTTTACTAATTCCGTTATAGGTTTCCTGGTATGCAGATGAGTTGCTTTCAGGAATTCTGTAAAACAATTCTTTTTTATCCGTTAAAAGATCATTCTAAAATATATACTTTTAACTCCTTCCCCATATATATCATTTTTTCACAATTTTTAATGACAAACAATTCGAAAATTATATCTATTTATTAAATCCTTGCTGGAGGTAGAATAGAGGTCCTGATCAAACTATATACCAAAAAAAATGTTCCAATCCAAATTCCAAATGTTGTTCCACTACAGTAGGTTGAAGTTTTGCCTATGAAAAGAAGGGCCTTGAGAAGCTGAAAATTTTTTATGGTTTTTTTACATTATGCTTATCTACTTTTTGGTATTTTAATGCGTAAATGTGTTGCTATTACGGCGTTTCTGCAGTGAGAAAGAGATAGAAAGTTTAAAACATAAAAATCGTTTTCGAGATACAAAGACAAAAATGTTTTGTCTCTAAAGTCAGCCAGACGGTATACGTTCTTGGCCTTTTCGTGGATTTTAAGGGCGCCTGCGACAATAGAGAGTGGAGCGCCGTGATGCGCCGCTTGATCGACGCGGAGTACTATCTTATGGAGAAGCTTGACCAGCAGTTTCGGAAAGGTTGACGTGGAAGTCACCGAGGATGTCCTTAGGGATCCATCAGTTGACCATTTATTTGGAACACAATGATGGATGTGTTGCTCCAGCATTTGGAGCCCCTGTGCGGATACAGTGCGTATGCAGACGATCTGCTGATCCTCATCGAGGGAAGATCGAGAGCCGAACTGGTGTGTCGAGGAGAAGAGCTGATGTCCGTCGTGGGAGCTTGGTGAGCCGAGGTCAGAGTTTCGATCTCGACCAGTAAGACGGCGATGATGTTGTCTCAAGAAGAGATCGGCCGCTTTCAGGTCACCCCATGTAGTGTTTGCAGGAGCAAGCCTACGGTACGTAACTCAATGCCGATACCTGGGCATCACAGTTGCCGAGCGGCTTAATTTAAGGCCGCACATAGCAGGATTTCGCTGGAGTCTGTGGTGCACTCTGTCGCGTTCTAAGGATCGACTGGTATCTTGTGCGGTATTTGGTGCCTCAGTTTGGTATCCCGCGGTAATGATATCGACGGTCGCCAGGCGGCACCTCATCTCTTGCCAGAGAGTTTTGCTCTTGGGATGCCTGCCGGTATGCCGAACAGTGTCCATCGTGGCACCGCAGGTAATAGCTGGAGCCCCCCATTGGACTTGGTCTCTAAGCACTGGATCGGAGTCAGATGAAGGCGATGCTGGACGAACACATGTGCTGCGAATGGCAACGGAGATGGGATGATGAAAAAGCATGGGCGACCAGCTCATCAATTTATCCCGGACGCATGCTTCGTTTTCAGCCAAAAGTACCTGGGATTTGGACTAAACTAGATATCCGCTGACTGGCCATATCGCAGAACGCATTTCTGCACCAGAAAGGTCTGAGTACGATGCCTATGCGGTGCGGAGAACGAGGTTTGGCAGCACGTGCTAGTTGATTGCCTACTCTTGGCGCACTTTGTGTAAGGAGAGAAGATGCCCGTTTTAAGTTTTCCTGGGTTCTGCAGAAACCAGACCAGCTCGAGAAGCTGGAGTTTTTTGCAGGAGCGGGCTCAACCGGTGCCGGACCGGGTGGGTCAAAACTGGCAGTAGTGCCTCACACATACTCCGAAGTCGAACCAGAGCGCTTCAATCTGGTAGACAAACCCGCACTGGGGTAAGTCCTGGCTGATCCATGCCCAGCGGTGGTTTGCTAAATTGGCTAGTTGCTGCGGCAGCGAACAGCCCAACAAACTTTCAATCTGGTAGACGATCCCCTCCAGGGTGAGGCGGGGCCGATCCAAGCTCAGCAGGTGTTTGATAAATTGTGTAACGATCCTTTTTGCTCCTTCAAGTCGTGAAGACAACCTTCAGGGGGATGCAAATAATAAAACTGATTATTGTGGGGTTGACAATACGAACTAGTGATTTTATGGATTCTTTAATATGGCTTGGTGATCTAGTATTTCGGCTTGGGTGATGAATGATCCGGCTGTACTCCTATGTCGCCTGTAGGAGTCCTCCGTCGCTCTGGCGTCGCTTCTGGGTGAATTTTATTAATGTTTCTTCGATGTGTGTTTCAGTCGGTTTAAGGCTCTGGGAATTCTGTACATTTCGTGTCTTATATATATAATATCTTATAATAGATATGCTTACAAACTAAGTATTTCGACTATGTATCAATTAAATTAATCCCTATACTAATCCTGCCGGCTTTATTTACTTAAAAATACTTTCTACACATTTAATTTGATTCAAATTTGTAACCGAAAACAACAAACCAACATTGCTTATCCCCCCTGCTTCGGCTTGTGCTTACCTTGCCACAGCCCATTCCTACCGTGTGGAATGCATTCCACAGATTCCACATCTCAACACATTCTCCTACTTTTCTGTGTTGCTTTTGATCACACGCATAGTGTCGGTGTGTTTCCTTGCATGTGTGAGAGCTTTGTTCTAACTAATTCCCCTTCTCTCATGGCATCGCGATCCACCGCGATGGCCGCCGTGGCTAATTCAGCATCTTCGAGCTTTTTATCGCTCTCGACAGCTTTCTGGCTCAGCATTGATTTAGTGCAAGCTTGCTGCAAATGAATACCGCATGGTTTATCCTTCTTTCTTGTGGTCGCGCGTTGGCCGTGTTCTGTCCTTGTACAAAGCGTTTTTCGTATTTCTTTTTCTTGTGTTTAATCCAGGGTTCTACTTGCGCCCCTAATTGTGCCGCCCCCTTGTTATGCCCGTGTTCTGTCCTTGTACAAAGCGTTTTTCTTCTTTTAGTGTTCGTGTTTTCTTTTTCTTGTGTTTAATCCAGGGTTCTACTTTTGCCCCTAATTGTGCCGCCCCCTTGTTATGCCACTCCCTAAGGTGGTGCTGTCGGCCTCTTCATGCCTTTGTCCCCCTTAGGCTGCCGGCAACGTTTCCCCCTTCCCCCTGCGCCAGTGCCGGGCTGTTGCCCGCTCTTGCTTTTCTTTTCATTTTGTGGGGATTGTGTGACGAGACATGTGATTGTGACGTTTTGTTGTTGTGGGGAATATAATGTTAAATATTATACTCCTTACTCTCCCTTCTTTCCCCCTGAGACGGTCACCTTTTTTTGTTTTCCCCTTTTGTTTGTTCCTTGGCCCAGATAGCATATTTTCCCTTCCGACCCCCCCTCCACACGAAATGTTGACCATTGTTGGGCATCTATTCAGTCATGTTGGTGGAGTCTTTTTTGGAAGACTTGCCCCCCCCCCCCTTTTCTTCTTACTGACTCGTTTATTCTAATTTATTTTTGCTAGGCAAGGTTTTCTTAAGCCCGCTGGCCCTCGATTCGACCGTTTTCTTCCATACTCGTACCTCCTTGGGTCTCTGCTGATACTGGGCCTCCTCTTCTGTGGCCCACATCTGCCGCAGCACTTCATCCTCTTTTACAAACCCAGTTTGTCTAAAATATGGAAGCCAAACCACCCGCGGCCCTCCGGTTGGCATTGTGGGCCACGCGGGAGGTTGGGGGTCTTCTGGCCTATTTTGGAGGGCTTCGATCCACTTACTCACCTTCGTCACCTGGGGTACCATGCACCCGGGGACGAACGGTGGTGGCGACTGGCTTTCGGCCTGCTCCTCCTCCTCACCGCCGATAGCAAATGGTGTAGGAGGGCGTGCTGACCTCCAGGGACGCGGCTCCTCCACCCGTGTATCCTCCACTTCCATCCTTCTTTCGTACTCCTCCTGCAGCTCATCGAACGCATCGTCGGTTGGGCAACGACGGCACAGCTCGTCTTTATTTTCCTGCCGGTGCTGTTCCCGCTGCGGCTGCAGCCTCTCCTCCATCTGCTGCTGCTCCAGCTGGTGCTCCTTCACCTACTGCTGTCGCTGCTGCTCCTCCATCTGCTTCTATCGCTGCTGCTGCTCTTCCACATGCTACTGTCGCTGCTGCCCCAGCAGCTGCTCCAAATTACTTTTTGGGTGGACTTTGTTCCTCTTTTCCTTTTTCGGTTGGACTTTTTTTTTCTTTTATGGTGGACTTTGTTCTTTTTTTTTTTTTTGTTGAATGTAGTCTGTGCTTTGCTGTTATTTATTGAAAATTACGCCTCTGCTCGTGTTTTTTCATTAGCACTGTGCAACTTACCCATCGATTGTTACGGTTCTTTCTAGCCGGCCGGTCTAGTAAGACCTGTTAGGTTTAAGATGGTTTAGAATAAACTGCTAATTAGTGAGGGGTTCTTCTTTCGAGCTTGACTTTTCGTTTTGTGCCTGACCTTTCAGTTCGCTGATGTGGGATTTCGTTGTTTTTCCTGACACTCCATGCTTTAGTTTGCAAATGACTGGAGACTGAAATCCTGTTACGGTGTATGGCCCTTCAAACCTCGGTCCTTTTCCCATACTTTCTCACCAACTGTTAGTCTCCATTCAATCCGTCGTAAGTTGTAGTGACATGCTTGGTTTTGAGCCGCCGTTTCCATGTTGCACCTCACGATCTCGAATAGTTCTTTTAGCTTCTCTTCCGGTTGTTTCGGGGTTAGTGTCGCTCGTCCCGTGCCTGAGGTTAATACATCGTACACTGCTCCTGGCATCGTACACTGCTCCTGGCAGTATCAATTCCCTCCCTTGCACATTGTAAGCTGCCGAGAATCCTGTCGACTGTGATACGCTAGTGTTTATTGCTAGCGTAAATTCTGGCCATCACGCCTGTAAATTGTGCTATCATTGTTTTTACTGTTCTGTTGGTTCGTTCCGTTGGATCCTCCTGGGGTGTATACGATGCGGTTAGCTGATCATCACTAGCCCAGTTACCAGCATTTGTTGAATGTCTTGCTTGTGAACTGCTCTCCGTTATCTGTGATGACTTTCTGTTTTCGCTCACATAGTCTGGGTATTTTTGTGGTTGGTGTTTATTTTCTTACGCATGCTTTGTATCCGTGCACACTCCTTACTCGACTGTTGGATCTTTTCTTCGTTAACAGTTATTCCTCGCTGTCGAGAGAGTGCATCCGCTTTTATGTTCAGCTGTTCTTTCCTGTATGATATTTCAAAGACGTTCTGCTGCAGTTCTAGTGCCCACCTCGCAATGCGTCCTAAAGGACTTTCAATGATGTTTAACCATTTTAGTGCCATATGATCTGTGACTTCTTTAAAATGGTATCCTATTAAATATGGCTTTTGTTTTCTTTTTGCCCATAACTGCCACTTATCTTGGTCTGTGCATAACCCTTTGTCGGTCACTCTGTGTCCTAGAACCTGTATTTCTTTTCTGAATAATTTGCATAAAACTTTCGGGTCTTATAACTTGATCTAGCGTCTTTTGAGTGCGGGCCAAAAGGCATCACCTTCCATTGAAATAGCCCTTTCTCTAGTACTGTGAATGCCGTCATTTGTCTACTGTTGACGTCCAATGGTATCTGCCAAAATCCGTCCTTTAAGTCGAGACTACTGATGAACTTTACCTCACGTAGTTGGTTTAGGATGTAGTCTATTCTAGGCATGGGATCTTTGATGAACTTTGCGTTGATTTGTATGAAGTCGACGCATAGTCTTCATTTCCCTGTTTGTTTCTTCTTTACCATCACTATTGACGAACTTTAAAGGCTTTGTGATGGTTCTATGCATCCTTTTTGAAGAAGTTCCTCGACTTTCTCGTTTATATCCCCCTGTATGTTTGGGTTGCGTTTCTTCCTCTTCAGTATCTTTGTTCATCATGATGGATATTTTCTCTACTAGTCCATTAACCCGTTTTAGCGTCGGTATATTTAAAAGGCGTCCTCCACATTTGATTTGATGATTTGATGGTGGTGCTCATTGCCTTCAGAAAGTTCCATCCCAGTACAATTGAATCGTTGCAATACCGTTCGGCAACACCAGGAACGTCATGCGTAAACTTTTATTCCCGAACCTTAAATGACCTGTCCATTGTCATGCTATTTTCTTTACGATTCCGTCCGCCATGTGCACTAGCTTCTAGTCTCCATCATTTCGTCGCTTATAAAGCAACTGATTGCGCCTGAGTCCACTATGCTTTTGATGTCCTTCCCTTCGAGTTCGATTGTCGCCGCCAATTGGGCTGCCTGACTCGGTCCCTGCTCGCTCATTGTTGGCTGGAACCGTCTTCCGTATCCCGCATTCCAGCAGCAGTTTTGGGTCCTGGTTCCGATTTTCCCGCACTTCCAGCAGTATGTGAGTTTTGCGTATATGCAATATTGTGCCCAGTGTCCCGCACATCCGCATCTTCTGCATGCTTGGTCAGGATTTCGTATCCTCCCCTCAAACATGTTGTTGTGTTGTGTCTATATTTGTGCCGGGATGGACGGTTCTTCTTTTTGGCACATTAACGCTGCTTAGCCCTTGAGGTTTGTCTCTCCGCTGTGTCATCTGCATGACTGCTCCTCTCCTCTCATTTATTTGGTTTTTTCTGCGTGGTCTTGTAAAGATCGTTCGGTCTGGCGTGCAATTCTCTAATATCAGTTCCAGCTGGTCGAACTCGGGGCATTTTAATGGCCTCATCGTCGTTTGCATGTCTATCATGTAGTCCTTGAATGATTATCTGAATGCCTGTTTCCTTGTTTTTATTTGGTCTGCCAGCTTTGTAAAATACCCTCTTGGCTAGAAGTATTTTTTAAATTGAGCCGCAAACTCATTCCATGCTTTCCACTGCCTGTTATTGGCTGTGCACCACTTCAGCGGCTTTCCTGTTAGAAGTTCGGGCAATGCACTTGGTGTCACGTCTAGCCAAATGCCGTACATTTCTGCGGACCATTCAACCTGCTCGACGAATTCCAGTGGCTTTGATTCTCCGCCGAACCTGAATGCCCAATGCCGTACTTGCTTTGCACTTGAACGTATTAGCTTGTTCGGTTACCTGTGGTTGTCTTCACTGTTTCTTGCTTTCTTGGATCACTGATGCCAGCTCTTTTTGGACCTTCGTATAAAGTTTCAACTGCTGGTTTCATCGTATTGTCTAGCGCGTTCTCGCTCCATCATCTTGCTGGTTTTGACGGTGGAATTGATAGTTGTGCGATGTCGATACCTTGCTTCGGGTTTTCTGAGAATTCTGATGCTAGACTATCTATGTAATCCTTCCGTTCCTGGTCCTTATAGTGCTTGTCGATCCATTCTCTCATAGTCTTTTGCCTATATTCTTTAACATCTCCTTCTTCATGTGGTATATCCAAGTTAACACCATACAGCAGCATCAGAGGCTGCAGCAGCATCAGCGGTGGTAGCAGCAGCATCGGCGAGAGCGGCAGCAGCAGCAGCAGCAGCGCCAGCTGCAGCAGCAGAAGCGGCAGCAGCAGTAGCGGCAGCAGCAGAAGCGGCAGCGAACAGGAAGAGACAGAACGGGCCAGGAGGCCGAAGCCGGAGGTGGCTGGGTGGAGAACACCCGAGATAGATGAACAGAGGAAATAAACTATTATAACGTAAGATCGAACCAACGTCTGATCATTGGGGGGACGGATATCAAATCCTTGCTACTGCAAGGTGACCTCCTCAAATAAGAGGAAGTTAACTTCCATGCCTTTGTCATCCTAGCGTTTATTCTTTTTAATTTTTGTTTTTACAACAGTACAACACGTTGGGCGCCAATTATAAAGATGCTTTGTGCTCCTTCAAGTCGTGAAGACAACCTTCAGGAGTGCCCCGGTGTTACGAATGAGTACGAATGAGTGATTTTATTGATTCTTTAATATGGCTTGGTGATCTAGTGTTTCGGCTTGGGTGATGAATGATCCGGCTGTACTCCTATGTCGCCTGTAGGAGTCCTCCGTCGCTCTGGCGTCGCTTCTGGGTGAATTTTATTAATGTTTCTTCGATGTGTGTTTCAGTCGGTTTAAGGCTCTGGGAATTCTGTACATTTCGTGTCTTATATATATAATATCTTATAATAGATATGCTTACAAACTAAGTATATCGACTATGTATCAATTAAATTAATCCCTATACTAATCCTGCCGGCTTTATTTACTTAAAAATACTTTCTACACATTTAATTTGATTCAAATTTGTAACCGAAAACAACAAACCAACATTGCTTATCCCCCCTGCTTCGGCTTGTGCTTACCTTGCCACAGCCCATTCCTACCGTGTGGAATGCATTCCACAGATTCCACATCTCAACACATTCTCCTACTTTTCTGTGTTGCTTTTGATCACACGCATAGCTTCGGTGTGTTTCCTTGCATGTGTGAGAGCTTTGTTCTAACCAATTCCCCTTCTCTCTTGCCATCGCGATTCACCGCGTGATAATTCAGCAACTTCGCGCTTTTACTCGCTCTTGAGAGCTTTCACGCTCGCATTGCATTTTCCGGCTCAATATAATTTGAATCATTATGTTCCTCACAATTGGCTAGTTGCTTCGGCCGCGAACCCGCCTAGCAAAGCTGAAATGTGAGGACGAACCTTCGAGTGAGTCGGGGTCGAACCATTCCCTGCACCGTGGCAGAAATGGCTAATAGGTTCGGCTGCGACCACCTATGACCCATTCCGTGTTTGTCGAGAATAAAAATGGAGAGTAGCTTCGGCTGCAAACAGCGGATCAGAACTGTGATACTAGTACTACGGGATGGGCTAGTGTCCAAGGCTAGTCCAATAGTAGTTGGCACCCTTGTAGTGGTTGGGAGATCGTAGTGGCTGTGGTTTGACACCCAAATGCGGGAAGAGTCTTCGAGCTCAGCGTGGAGTTGCGTATTCAACCGGGTGCTTTACCCATAGACCAGCAGAGGTTGAAGATGGGCCTCGACCTCGCCAAAGGGAAAGCGTTATATCCGACAGCATGCATTTAAATTAAAACGGACGAGAATAATCTCTGATGGGGGTTGGTCTTTGCTTTGATCGACCCGCTGCATTATATGACCCTAAGTGTCATATTTGAATGCCGTGATAGTCAACCCCCTAAAGGGTAAACGCCACGTAAAACAAAACTTTCATGTCTCCGAAGTCGGTAGGGTCAGTTTATTACGATGATATTTTGTGACAATAAGAAAACTTGTAATAAAGAAAGCCTGACTGACATATTTTGATAATGAGAAATTAAACAAAAAGTAGTACAACTAATAATTAAGCAACATATAAAAGACTCCATAAACTTTTAAAAACAGATTACTAAAATAATTATTTTATTATTGTATTGTATATAATATAATATATTTTTGGCACACACAAAAAATCTATAACCGAAGAGCGAAAAAGAAAATTGTTTGTGTGTGTATGTGTGCGATTTCGTGTGAACGTAGATATAACGAGAGCTCAGTTAGCAACACGAGTATGTCTGTGTAAGACAGGAGTCGGCACTAAGAGAGCCAAAAAAACTATATAAAGCGCAGGCAACGATCAGAATCAAGAGAGAGATAGGCAATTTTTTTGTGTAACCACAAAGCCAAGCGACGTGCGACGTGCGAAAGTCCATGCGACGCTAGTGTAGTGTATTCACATATAAACACTTTATATCCGTAATACGTTTCGTAATCCACTTTTTTGCATGAATAAATATATACAAGAATGTATAAAAGAACATTAAACACATAGTGTCGCATGAAATATGCGAAACATGAGCTGCGGCTAAGCGAGTTATAGACCGCTGCATAAGTAAATTGTATCTCGAAAACTTGTGTTGAGATTCATCAAGAGCGGTCGAGAAAATTTGCCGACGGACTTTTTCGAGGCTCGCCGGATATGGCATCGCAATGATGGAGATTACATTTTTTTTTGTTTTTTTTATTTCAGAAATTATTCTTTAAATATGTATCTTTAAAACACAAAAAAGTTTGAATCCAATAAATTTTTTTTCATGGAAAAAAATGTTAAAAACATTCTTCTTTTTACCCGACGAAACCCATGTAACCCCTTAAATAGAAAAAATGACAAGCAGCAGGGTAAACTGGGCAAGTTTAGTAAAAACATCTAGAACACTAGAGACAGAACTAGAAAAGTCTATACTATATGTTTATAACATGAAGAATAAATTCTAACTAAAACAATTTCTAGAAAGCAGTCTTAGCAACTTAACTGAGAGCAATAAAGCGTAATAAACACACGAACGAAAGAATATGCCCAAGATGTAGAAAAACTATCAAAACGGCTACAAAGGACATAAATCTTAAACAACGTGCCAGCAGAAAAAGCATCGTTGAAACCGGTGGATAGCATTCATCGCTTCTGCTTTCTCCATCTCTGTTGCACGCATGCTACTTCTCCGATGAGTGTTTCGTTTGTGTTAAAACCCTGGGAATTCTGAGCTCGCTAGGAGTCTTTAATGCCTATTCTGTCTCCTCACTAGGATGATTCCTTGGCGTGACACACCTTCGGACATTTCCGCGCGTTTTCTTGATGCCTAATATATATCTTTGGTCGACCCTCTTCAATCTACGACATCTTCCGATTGCTTATACTGCGTATGGATATTTCTTTACGTCTACCCGGGTACCTCTGGATTGCCGCGCTGCTTGCCAGGATAATTCATTGGCGTGTGCCTATTCTGAACACGGATTTTGCCTGTTCGTATGGCCTGTAGAAATACTTCAAGAGGTCTTGAGAGGCTTCCAATCTTTTTATCTATACTTTCTAGGTTACTGCTGGTGGCCTTTCAGTGTCATAGCGCTCAGATTCCCTTCACTTAGGTGACTGATGCTCTTTAAGATTTTTTAATCCCTTTATTTGGGACCCTTGGACTTCAAAAAAGTCCCGCCGGCACTTTCTCTGCACTTTCTCTGTTGCCATGGGTGGTTAAATCAGGCGATATTCTCCTCATTGCACCCAGCATTCATCCTTGTCCTTTGCATTTGCTTCATTTGGGTCAGAAATGCTTAGCAGCACTTCTTTGTTGAGATACCACTCTGCTTTCTCCATCTCTGTTGCACGTGTTACGCTTTCTAATGCTTTAAGCAGCACAGCCACACTCTCCTTTCTTTTTTGCCTCTATTTCGCCGCTTAACCAACCTACCACAATAACCAACTCAGACAAAACATAATAACGGATGCACCCCATCCAACAGAAGAGATAGGGAAAATTGATAAAAGAAACGAAGTTCAGGTAGAAACTACAATACATAAGGCAATGAAAAACTCGCAGAAACCCCAAAACTCTATAAATACCAAAACAACAGAAGTCAGAACAGCAACGATTAATCTCACTAAGGGATCAGTTACTAAAATTTATACCACATGTAATAAGGGATTAAATATACTCTAAATAGCCATCGGAATAGACGTTTAAATAATAAAAGCACTTCAAGCAAACAAAACAGACAAAAATTAAATTTCAAGTTTAAATGGAATAGGTAAGGGTTCAATATTAACAATAGGTAATATCCAAACAGAGTTAAAAATAGAAAACGTCCTAGTTAAACATTCATTTTATGTCGTAAGACAGGAATTCCCAATACCCAGCGATAGTATTTTAGGCATAGACTTCTTCAGAAAATACAATTGTATCCTTGAATATGCTAATACCAAGGATGGGTTATTCTGCGACCAGAAGATTACTATGAAAATATAACAATACAAATATTAAAGCTTGCAGGTCGAAACTCCATAGAAATCCCACTACGAACAAAAATAGTCCACAAGATATAGATTTCCAATCAAAAGATCAATATACTTAATCCAGCAAAAAAGTTGTATAAACGCTACCCAAGGTTACGTCAGGCTCTTAAACACCACAGTGTTAATTTTTTCGACATTAAGTAAAATATCTGGTAATTAATGCACCGACAGGATAACCATCCCCGACAAAAGCAAGTTCGAAATCATTATTAATTTTCCCACTCCTAAAAACGCCGACGAAGTAAAATGATTTTGCATTTAATATAGACGACTCGTCCCTAAATTTGCTGAATTCTCCAGAAAACTTACGCATTTATGTAAGAAAAAGCAACATTGGGATAAGGAATGCGAGAAAGCATTTCAACGCATGATAAAAGCATTATGGAATCAATCAATATTGCAATATGCAGATTTTAAAAAAGAGCTATCTATTACAACAGACGCAAGTAAACTTGCCTGTGGTGCCAAAATACAAAGGTATACAACAGTCGTGTACAAAGGAGAAAATAACAAATCAACAATTGAACAAGAACTAGAGGCAATCCATAGGGCAATTGCATATTTTGGACCATATGTATATGAAAAAAAATTTTAGTCAAAAGTGAGATTAGATCTTAAAGAATACGACTTCACTATCTAAAAGAAAACTATATTCCTGAGGCTTTGTTAAGAATAGGTTTTAGCAAGATAAAAGCCATACAGCTAGGGCGAATGCTATAAAATGAATAGACATGAGTTTGCAATAACAGAGGTATCCGACTTAACAAAATATCTAATCGCGATGCCAATTATGTCTAAAAGCGCTAAAAGCATTGCTCGAGCAATGGTTAAAAATGTAATACTTATTGGCATAATATGGCATTTGCCTCACAGTCATAATTCTTTGTGAATTTCACAGAACTACTTTTTACTTGTAAAATTTTTTTTTTAATTTTAAGCTTACCATTTCTCTTTAATTTGTTATAACAATATTGTCCATGCTCCATAGATAATCGTTTGCAAATTGCATCTCTACATGAACGTCGCTGAAACAAAAAATATATTTAATTTACCAAAACATTGCGTGTCTCATTATTATAAATACAGGTAAGCCTTCACAACGCGATTTCTAAATAAAAATGTATTATTAAAAATTGTGGTAAATTTTAAAAATATGGGGAAAGAGTTGAGAGAGAATGTTTTAGAAAACAATCTTCTAAAGAATACAGGAAATCAAAATAGATTCATGACATAAGGGAAAACAGATTTCGATAAAATTTATAATATTTCTTTTTAATTAATTTTTATCTTTTTTATTTGTGTTATTTTAACAAATGAATTGGTATTCATTTATTTTGTTGAATAAATTAAATAAATGGAATTTGTATGGAGCAAAGTCTCCAAACACGCGATTTCTTTGATGTTTTTTTTAGAAATCCCTTCTCTTTTGATTTGGATGTAGGAGTGTTACCTACCCTTCTACAATGACACACACTTTGTAGTGGAAGCAAAATTTAAAACTAAAATACAGCTTAGGAAATTTGAAGTGTCATTCAGGTCTGTCAGTTTATAATGAACCACAACTGTCAATTTAAATCATAAACTGAGGCCATAAAGTAGGCTACAAGGTATTAGGCAATACAGTCTTAACAGCTACAGTAATTTTTTATACATATTTCATTAATAACCTTAACACACAATTTAATATACCCATCCGATAGCAAATTTGGGTTCTTCAAAGTAAGCTCGTCCTTTTTTATAGTCTGTTGAAATATGTTATGTTTAAAAATGTTTATTTTGTGATTAGGAAAGAAAAACTAAAAATGAGTCGTTTTTGGAAATAGTTCGTGATCGGAGTATTTCGATTTGCTAGTAAACAATTCCAACCCTTCCAGTTCTTCTCGTTTTTCTTCGTTTTTATTTTCTTCTTTATGAAGATGGGATAGCAAATTTATGACAGCGCTCTCCCGCTTCAACAAATTTGCAAATAATGCATTATGTATGTATATAAGTAGCTATAATTTCGTCATACCATTGCGAGGAGTCACAATTTTGGTACTTATATATATTCGGTTTCATATTATTATTAGTATCAAAAATATAAAAAGACATTTAAATTAGGGCAGCTAGTTCGATAGGTTTATCTCAGTTTCGCTCCCTCCCTAGTTCACGTAGATTACGATCACTAATGACATAGCATTTTCGCCAACGCTTTAGACGCGTGGCAAAATTCGGGAAAAAACTGTCTGGGAGGATTTTCAGATGTGAAGAGTTGAGAAAGAAAACTGAAAGACCAGAATAAGTAAGTCGAAAATCGTGTCAGATACCTTGATAATAGACCTGTGACGCGATTATATAGGAGTTAGATAGAATGAGCGGAGAGTTATTCTTACAAAATAAACCGTGTATTATATGAATGCTGAAAAAATATGAAATGTAATAAAAATATAATGAAAAAAATTATATATTTACGATAAAATTAATTATAAAATTTATAATATTAAAATGTGTGGTCTCGGATTTTTGTTTTTTGTCCCTTAACAAGTAATTAGTCTGTGCGTTAGGTGTCCCCAAGTCCTTAAACATTTGAATTTTCGGCGTGTTCTTGTGCGACAATTTTTCTGCGAGTAACTTTTACTGTCCAACGTGTTTCTTGAATTCCATAAGGAAACAGTGTCAGCCGTAGAGATTTTTTGCGCCCTTTTGATAGAGAGAACAGAGCTGAGTGAGCTAAGAGTCTCTATCTATAGGATGAATTTACTCTATCGTAGGTGGAACATCAGTATTTCAGTTAAGGGGCAAAGAAAGAGGACACTATGCTGCAGTGTGAGTGAATAGTTAAAGTGAGCGTAGTTTGTTTTTTCTTAAGGCATAGTTGTGGAGTTGATTCCAATGTGCTACAATGAAATCGTTCTACATTAGTGAGCATAATATAAGTAGTAGCAAGACTTCCAGTAGTTGGTTTAATGTGCCACATAAGCTACTGAAAGGATATTACTTGTATTAGCAGAGAGATTTTCAAGAAATGGGTTTTGATATGCGCCATCACCAATTTAGTAATAGTGTTTCCCTTAAGCTAGGTCGTATGGTATGAGAGCGATTCAATGTGCGAAACTCGATGACGCTAGGCAGAAAAACGAGTCTTAAAGAAAATTAACAATTAGTGGAGCTAAGAGTGAAAACTATAAATTGATTCCCTGGATCAGCAGTGGAAAATTTCAAGTATATATGAGCGGAAACAAACAAGGTACTTAAAAAGGCATTTGAGGGTAGAAAACACTGTGCCGATATTTCCAAAAAATTTTTAAACAACATCGGCGTTTTTGGACAACTGACAACAAGAATATAATTTAGAGTTGTAAGCTGTGCTTTACCTTTTTTGCTTCATCTTATTGTAATTTGTAAGAACACGAGGGTGTCGGTTATATGTCTTCCTAATATGTGGCTCGGCTAAGCTCAGGGAAAATGGCGTAGTTTTTGTATTCTTCCAAACATGCGCAACACAAATAAAACGAAGACAGAGATCGCGAATATAGGACTATAAAAAGGATATTTTAAGTAGAGGATATGTGCGTTTTCTGAAGGACCTAGATGATATGGCCTTCTCTTTAGCCTGGCATGTAAAACCGTGAAACGTCGTTTTTGGGTTTAATGCTGCAGAACTCTTATATCAGGTTATTTATTTCATATTTTACTACAATGATATAATGATACAATGATATATATTTCAAAATTAAACTTCATATTGGCTAACGCCATTAACAGAAAGAGATAAGACAGGAATTTGATTTAAATTGAGCATCAAGGCGATGAATAACTAAATAACTTCATTTACTGTCTATAATTTTTAAAACAAACATCACCGCTAACTGGATCTGTGGAGGTCTTATGCCGTCAGTCATGATAAGGGGTTATAGTCACTCATTTTATTGACCGGCTATGACATATATACAGTTTTCATAGTATCCAATCCAGTCAGCAGATCGGTTGATGGGTGGAATACTAGATGCTGTTGAAAATAGGACAAATGGTGGCAGACAAATATAACTCATTCTCGTGATCGACTGCTAATACTCTGTACTTATAAAAATGGATTACTTAATATATTTTTGATCTATAGCTATATGATACTTATGGCGACATCGCCAAACGTTGGCCCACGCCGGGCCGGGGGTGTGGTTGGGGTCGATTAACGCAAAACTAGTGCAAATAAACAGTTAGAACTCGTGCCGTTTTATGTGTGAAAATTTTCTAAAATGAAAATTCTCAGTCCCCGTGGCCCTTTTTTTTCTGCCATGCCATGCCGCTGTCTGCTGATTTTTTGCAGTCGATATTCCCAGAAACACAAACTGGGACTGACTCAAATATTGAGCTGTTAGTAAGCTTAAAAAACCTGGCAATATCGTAACAGACTCAGCTGTGGAAAAGGCACTCTCATCGCTTACTCAGTGCCTGAGGCGGAGCTAGCCTGATGGAATCCAGGGCATCAGCGCCCTACACGAGATGGAGAGATGTTTTAACCTGCTTCCCTGCTGGTAACGGAAGGGAGAGGAGAATAGAGTTCTTTCTCTCGATGCAAATTTTCCGGTTATTCCCTGGCTTAAAGGACTACAAGCACATAAGCCTTTTTATACCCTGTACCCATAGGGTAAAAGTGCATATTAACGCTAAATGTATGTAACAGGTAGAAGGAAGCGTTTCCGACCCTATAAAGTATATATATTCTTGATCAGCATCAGATCAACTGCCGACTCGATATAGCCATGTCCGTCTGTCGGCCTGTCCGTAAGATCATCTACATCTCGGATATCACAGGGGCTAGAGTCACCAAATTTGGTATGCAGACTCGTATAATATTTACGCAGATCAGGTTTATTTTAAATTTTTGCCACGCCCCTTCCCGCCCCTGTAATTAGAAAAAAAGTGACTTCTCTCACCATATTTATAATAGATATCGAAACTATGAGGGCTAGAGTCACCAAAGTTGGCATTCGGACTCGTATAGTGTGTGCGCAGATTAAGTTTGTTTTAATTTTTTGCCACGCCTACTCCAGCCTCCTTCAATTCGGAAAAAGTGATTTTCTCGCGCAATATTAGAGCCAGAGTCACCAAAGATGGCATGCAGACTCGTACAGTGTGTACGCAGATGAAGCAACCTGACCCTGCGATTCAGCAAAAAGCGGGTCTATCCCGCAATATTTAACATATCTTCATGAAATCTGGTACACATATATTTGCTATTAATATTCATTGGTTTATGAAATATAAATCATAATCGGATGAAAAATAGCCAAGTTATACGCCTCAACTTTTTACTGGCAATGTCAAGGGGGCGGCAGCCGGGTGAGTGAGTGAGGTGGCATACAATTGGTATGTGTTTGGTCTTTGCATGCGAAATAGAGAAAGTGATAGGGCTAGTCATCAAACAAACATAACGAAGAGTGAATAAAGGGCGTATTGGTACAGGGTATATCCGAGTCGGTGAGGCGACTTGCTTTCTTTATTTCATTTCGGCTCGAAGCAATTGGAAAGGTGCTGGATCTGCACATTAAAGATGATGCGGACTTCAATTGTAACCACCAAGCTATCTCAAAAGAAGAGTCAATTGAAACTGCGCTAATCTTAATATCATTAACTAAGGGTGATTCCAAATTGGTTTTTTTGCCACGTAGATGAAGGAAAAATGAAGTTTCGTAAATGGGGCTTAAATGACTTGCCTTCGCTCGAAAACGATATAAAAATTTTGGGTATGCCATGGAATTATTTTAATACACTAAAAAAAGAGCGAAGCCCGGACTGTCTTCGACCGTGCCGAAGTTTTAACATCCTTGCAAGTATCTGTGTTTCTCCTTACTTGTATAGGTGTCAAAGTATAATAACTCATTACGTAAAAAGTCGAAAAAATCGGCGCATTTGCTGTTTTTCTGACCAAAAATTGGTTTACAGCGTGATTATTAATATAGGACCCGTATGATATAGTCACTTGATCTTAATTTAATTTGGCACAGAAATGCATGAGTGTTTTAAATTTGTAAGAATCGTTAAAAAAAAAGAAAAGTTATTGGTCTAAAAATAAATTTTCAACCGATCGTTTCTCTGGGAGCTGTGCATATGATATGATATGAGTTGTCTGATCTTGATCAAAATTGGCACGGACATTTGGACCCAGGCAAACTAGGATTTGTTAAGTTTTTCATAATCCCATGAAAAACAAAGTGATTGATACAAAACTTTATTTTCGACCGATAATTCCGGACGGACATAGCTACTTGAACTTGTCGCGTCGTGCTGATCAAGAATATATACCTTATATGCGTGAAACACTTCTGACCAAAATTACTATACCCTTATTGCAATCCTTTTATTGGTTTAAAAAACTCTCGTTAAAACCGGTCCCACAACAATTGCATTCGACTCGGAAGCTGTTAGATAGTCTATTAAAAATTGGATATGAGAAAGTCAGAAAGGAATGCCTCAGTTTTGGACACCGAACAACGATCTGAAAAAGCCCTCAAGAAATCTACAAAAACAACTTGTCCAGAAGGGACATTTAAAAAAAAAAAAAGTAGTATCAAATGCAGCGTTAGCCCAGAAGCTGACTTCAAGCACAACCCACTAAATTGTAAATGCCCAGAAATCCGTAAGCAACAAAAACTGTGGCGATTAAAATAATAGAGAAAGTCGATCACAAAACAGCGATTACCCTATATTAAACCCTATATATGCTATTACATTATCCAGCCCAACAACGAACTAATGGGAATCATAGTCAAAACTCTCTTCCCGGATACATTCTTTATAGCGCCAGGAGAAAGTCAACAATATGTTCCAGACCTAGCGAACAGCGCACAGTGCAGCCTTTGCCGAGTTAGCTTTGGTAAATTCATTTTTTTTAAGAACGCGTTTAGCGAAAATTATATATGTAATCGACAGATTACAACCGCACAGATTATGAATCCATTATGAAAAATTTTGAAATCGGTTAACAATTATACGTGCTAAAGCTCCTAAAAGTTGAGACTTTCTTACTAAGTATGGATCCAGGATCTTTTTATATTTTTTAAATTTAAGTAATCTGTTTATAAATTTATATATAAATTTATATACTTAAATATCTATTTATAAGTATATAAAAATGTACACTAAATTTTAAAATTTTTTGAATTTTGATGGAATTGAACTACTAGAATCAACTAGAATCAAAACAGGACCAAATACACATTGGAGATTGAATATTTACCTAGTATTTGTATATAGTGGTAACTTGCGCAATTTGCGCATTCTGAGCATATGCCATTAAACTATTGCAATCTCGCGTTAAAAATTAGCTGCAGGTACAGGGAAGAAGAAGAGCATGTGTGAATTTGTCTTTGGCATTTGTGTCGGCAATTATGTTTCGTTATGTTGTGTTATAAATACAACATTCCTGTTTAAAAAGGTCGAAAGTGTAGTTTTAATAGGGCTTACCTGTGTTTGGCCCCTCTTTTGTACCTATTTCGAATGTAAGTCAATTCACTTGTTCACCTAATTAATACTAGTTATTTGCAGAAATATATGGTATAAAGTGCAAAATATTTTACTTGTCCGCGACAGTTTATTCGTAACTTTCTATTCTGTTCATATTATAATATTGAATAGTATTTTTAACCATCTAACGCTCAAAAGTGTCTTCAGACACTTATTTTATTTTTTAATTTAGAAAAAAACTTGGAGGCTATTCAAACATTTTTTGATCGTTAATAAATCACACCACAATATTTATAAAAATTCTGTAAGAGCTCTCCAAAGCTTTTAAAGGTACTTTTTTTCTTAATAAACACAAAACATGTATTTTTTCGCGCGTGTAATTTGATCTGCTGCATATAGTGTTTTGCAGAAATATTTTTTTGTATGTTTACTTACAGTTAAATTTCGTTTACAAAAATGTAAATATGTAAAAAATGTAAAATGTAACTTAAAAACAGTGATAAGTGTCTTGAGACACTTTTGGGGCTCCAAGCAACTTTTTTTTTGCCAGCAGCTACGTCACAAATGTTTCCAATTTGGTGTGTAAGGTAACAGCCAAATCACCGAACGTCCCTCGCAATGAATTCACCGAGCAACCCGCGCGCAAACAATGTCGCTGAACCCGACCACATATGCAACATAAGCAAAATAATGTGGGTCGGAGCAACGGCCAGCCGTTTCAGTTGTGTCGCAAGCGTTGGAATTTTGATCGGAAATATGCTGAGTCGATTTTACAGACCACAACCCCATGGCATGATCTTTATGTACTTATTATGTATTTAGGTTTATATTCATATTTCCATTTATGTACTTAGCTTTAATCTTTTATTCATTCCATTCTTATAATCAGTTTTGTATTCGAAGTTTACTGACAAGGTTCAGAATAAACTATACCCGGAGTAGTATAGTAGCCGTAAATAACCGTTTTCATATATTAAACCTATGACTGGCGCCCAACAGAGTTAAAACTGGAATTAGATAATCTTACGATATCTATTAAGTTAGGAACACCATGGCCCTAAACAAGAACATGTAAGTGAATGTTCGGTAAAAATTTGAAAAAGTATTGATGAAAAAATTGTGAATAAATTGGTAATGCGAAAGTGAGCATTACGGTATAGTCGCGAGATTATTGACGTGCAAGTGCAGTTTTTTTGTTAAAAAAAAAAAAGAAAGAGAAACAAGTTGATATTTTCGCTTCATTGGCTGCTCATGACTTGGGCTTATAGAAATATAAAGATAGAGTACGACAGTGACGAAGAGCAAGAAATAGGATTTAGGCCAGGAGGAAACGGTCAATTAGGAATGGAGCCGGCATTACTAAAAGCGTTAAAAGAAGGTAAAGTAAACATTGCGCTCCTCAAACAAGAGAGGAGACTAAAAGACGAGTTCCGAGCGGAACTTGAGACAGTTAGAGGTCAGGTTAATGCGTTAAGAATAGAGACCCCACAAGTTGAAACATACCAGAGAGTAACAATTGACCCTAGTGTGGGATGTGAGGTGAAGTTAGACATTGTAAAATCAGTGCCTAGCTTCAATGGAAATCATGAGGAATACGTGTCGTGGCGACAGGCGGCTATAGACGCATATGAGATTTTCAAAAGATAAGTAGGCAGCGAGGCGCATTACGAGGCTGTGGCCATTTTAAAAAACAAAGTAACTGGTCCAGCTCGTGCCACCCTTACGTCGCACAATACAGTGCTTAATTTTGACGCCATTATCGCTAGGCTCGACTGTTCGTACGCAGACAAAACATCCTTGCGCGTACTTAGACAGCAACTAGAACTGGTTAGGCAGGGGGACCTAAACTTAATGGAATATTACGATGAGGTAGAAAAGAAGCTCACTCTGGTCACAAATAAAATAGTAATGACTCATGACGAGCAAGCTGCGTCCATTCTTTGTGCAGAAATTAGGGACGATGCACTACACGCTTTCATGGCAGGACTTAGGAGGCCCCTAAAATCTTTAGTAATTCCAGCGAAGCCCAAGGATTTGCCATCTGCATTAGCAGTGGCCCGTGAGGCTGAAAATAACATCGAAAGAAGCGCATTTGCTGCATCTTATGCTAAAGTAATTGAAGAAAGAAACCATAGCGGCGATAATACTAGATTTGGCAATCGTAACCAAGCTAGATAAGGCAGGGGCCAGGAAAGAAATCCACATTTTGTGGGAAATCAAGGCCAAAGCAGGGTACAGGGTACAGGTGCCAAAAGATTAACAACATTACGCAACGAGCGCCTACCTAAGACGAGAAAGAGTACGAAAAAGTGGCCGAAACCGCGCGTGCTGAAATAGATGACGAAAGTGACGAGCCCGAGGACAACGATTTACTGAATTTTTTAGAGGTCGTTCCCGATTGCCGTTCGTCGAGCGTCAATTGGCTGGCAAAACATTAAAGATTCTTATCGACACCGGGGCGGCAAAAAGTTACATTAAGCCCGTAAAGGAGTTAAAAAACGTAACACCAGTCGACACCCCTTTTACTGTGAACTCCATTCATGGGTCCAGTAAAATTAAAAAAAAATGTTCAATAGTAATTTTTGGGAAAGTTGCCACGTTTTTCATACTAGATACCCTTGACACCTTTGATGCTATAATAGGCTTCGATCTGCTCACGCAGGCGGGGGTAACTATTGACCTTATGGAAAACAGCATAAACTACGGTAATACTTCGGAAATACTTAATCACCATCCGTGCGATAACGTGAACTTTACACGTGTCGATGACATCGCAGTCCCAAATTCCGTAAAAGGCGAATTCAAGAAAATGATACTGAAGAGAATTAGTGCATTCGCGACCTCTAATGAGGCACTGCCTTACAACACTTCGGTCGTCGACAGGATCCGGACTGTAGACAATAAGGAGGTATATTCAAAGCCCTATTCATACCCAGTAGGCGTGTCAGATTTTGTAAACAACGAAGTCGCACAGCTGTTGAAAGATGGCATCATAAGGCCATCAAGATCTGCGTATAATAGCCCAGTCTGGGTTGTTGATAAGAAAGGAATAGATTCCAACGGAAATAAGAATAAAAAATAAGATCCAGGTAATCTTGGCTAACCTCGGAAAGGCTAAGTTTTTTACCACACTGGATCTTAAATTCGGGTACCACCAAATTTACCTAGCGGAGGACGATCGTGAAAAGACATCCTTCTCGATAAATGGCGGAAAATACGAATTCTGTCGTTTGCCCTTTGGTCAAAAAAATGCGGGAAGCATTTTTCAAAGAGCAATCGACGATATCTTGCGAGAACAGATGGGAAAGATATGTTATGTCTATGTGGATGACGTAATTATCTTCTCTGAAAATGCCGCAGACCACGTCCGCCATATCGATATAATACTTCAGCAACTTTGCGATGCTAACATGAAAATCTCCAAAGAAAAGTCGAAATTTGTTAAAGAAAGTGTCGAGTATCTAGGCTTCATTGTTACTAGCGAGGGAGCAAAAACAGACCAAGAAAAGGTCAAGGCGATCCAAGAGTACATTGAACCAAAAAATTTATACTCTCTGAGATCTTTTCTAGGCCTAGCCAGCTACTATAGCGTGTTTATCAAAGACTTTGCAGCCATAGCAAGACCCTCGACAAATATATTAAAAGGCGAAAACGGCACTGTAAGTGGCAGTCCAATTTGACGAATCTCAACGAGACGCTTTTAACCGATTGAGAAACATACTAGCATCAGAAGATGTTATGCTCATGTACCCTGATTTCAAAAGACCTTTCGACTTGACTACAGATGCAAATGGCATTGGAGCAGTATTATCTCAAGGCGGTAGACCCATCACCATGATCTCCCGAACGCTAAAAACGTGATGTTTGGATTTATTGAATCCAGTATGAACCGCACAACATTCGAAGCAATTAAATAGCACCTATCATTGCGCAATGAAAGCCAGCGGGTCAAAAAGGGTCAACCAGGCTTTGATCCATTGCTTCGCGCCTTTGTGTTGATAAACAAATGTGTAGCACAAAGATGAAACATCACTTACGACAATATATGCCCAATAAGCCACATAAATGGGGTATTAAGCTGTTCGTTTGTGTGATTCATATGGCGATGCATACCGTTTCGAAATATATAGCGGAGCAGGCGATAACATTGTATTACCTGGTCACCCAGATCTTGGTGCTTCGGCCAACATAGTAGTATAAAACGAGATCAGTGACAAATTGATGCAACTTCCCGATTTTCGCGATTCAATTGCTGAAGGATTGTTGGCGTTTAAAAATAAAAACCAGGCAGGTCGTCCAGTCAGCACCCTATCTGAAAAGGAACCAGATACAGTCACCATCTTTGCGAACAGAGCAGTCACCTTTTTCCCAAACAAAACAATTAAGTCAGACTCTTGAACAGCCTTGAGATTACCTTTTTTGCACCTGGCAGCTAAACGAAAACTTCTAGTTTTTTTCTGATTTCATTTTTGAATAGTTTAAAAAACAGCATAAGATGGCTAAATATAATTCTCAACAAGCGGTACAATGGATTTAAATAATTCAAAGATTTCTAAAGTTTTCTTTGCATCACAAGATATGTATAAAGGATTCTCAAATCGCATTGCTTGAAGAGATGAGTGAATATATAAAATACACTTACGCTAACATTAAGCACAATTGGAGTGCGAGCTATAGAAATATATCGCGTTTTACACAAAAGAATCAACATTGGCTTGTTTACCTAATTAATACTAGATATTTGCAGAAATATATGGTATAAAGTGCAAAATATGTATTTTACTTGTCCGCGACAGTTTATTCGTAACTATCTATTCTGTTTCTATTATAATATTAAATAGTATTTTTAAATATAATTCTCAACAAGCGGTACAATGGATTTAAATAATTCAAAGATTTTTGAAGTTTTTTTTGCATCTCATTAACATTAAGCATGATTGGAGTGCAAGCTATAGAAATATATCGCGTTTTATACAAAATAATCAACATTGTCTTGAAGAATAAACATTTTCAGATTCAGCGGAGGAAGAAGTTTGCCCATTTACTTACGCGGATACAGAAATACCAATGATGGAGATACGAAAAGGAGATTTTGGAAAATGATGAACTGACATCTTCAAAATTGGGTGTAAAATAGAGGTGGAAACTTATCGATGGCACTTTCGGCACTATCGATTGTTTGGCACTATCGATTGCGCTCGGTAGTTTAAATAAAGGCTTTTCACATCACCACTGGTGATTCTGGTAATTCACATGAAAAAGCGCACATTTTTAACGGCGCCTCTTATGTGAAATTGCGCGAAAAAAATGTAACCATTTTGGCCCACATTAACAAAATGTAACCATTAGCAAACTTTAATAAAAGGTACAGCACAGACTACGAACGCAGCCCCATTAAGGAGGCCAAACCACAAAAAAGGAAACAGGCTATATTAAGAGTTTGGAAAATGAAATGTGGCTCACCAAAAAAACCCAAAGGAAAGATGACACTAGTGAAAGCCAAAAGGAAGAGTTGTCGTTTTTTGGATTTTTAGGAAAACCCGTCTTAAAAAAAACATAACATTGATGACTGTATAGAAGAAAATCAGCCATCAACAGAAACTACCCAATATTAACCAAAATAAAATATGTTAATTTGGTGCCTTTTCTTAATAAGAACTTTTGGTTCATGAAGAAATACTTTGTACCATTTTAACCACTGTAAAAGGTAAAAAATAAATAATTTAACCTTTGTTAAAAATAAAAAATTGAATTTTAAACAACCTTATTGTAAGTCAGTTCACCATCGGAAACAATCGATAGACTATCGATGGTTTTCGAAAAACTATCGTTCACTATCGATGGTGCCGACTATCGATAGTTCTTCACCTCTAGTGTAAATCATGAAATCATTAAAAGGTTGGTTGCTATCCCAAATATCATAAACAGCAAAGAAAATGATAAAAGGTGCAAATTTGCTGAATACGCATCAAAAACAGCTCAACCGTTGACTGAATTGTATCCTCAGAAAAACTTACCGCCACGGTACATAGGATTTGGGCTCATAAAAAGGAAGGAATTAAGTATCAGTGCTTCCCAATTAGGGAGCTGTCCGAAGAAGAAAAGAAATGAAAAAACAAGGACTAAAAAAGGTTTAGATAAGATATAGTGTTAACATTGATGACTATATAGAGGAAATTCAACCATCAATAGAAACTATCCAAAATTAACCTAAAAAAATAACCCAAAAATAAAATTTAAAATTTGTTGTATTTAAATTAGAAAACATTATTAGAATTAAAACATATAAACATGTGAAGTAGTCATTAAAAATAATAAAATATATCACCTTTATTGATAAAACAAAAGTTTTTGAGTTGAATTTAATGGGTAAAATAGGCATAAAAATATTTTTCAACTTTGACCTTGAAGTTTAATGAATTTTCTATTACATGCTTTTTAATCGGTTTATTAGTTTGATATGTTTTTTTGCATCCCCAAATGAGAAAAGAGCTCACACTGCAGCGTCAACAAGAAAAAGCTATTTGCAGCTGTGTCTTAGATGAACGACCAGCCCCAGGCCCAGATAGAATCCCCAATAGGGCTCTCAACCTAGCTGTCCGCCTGAACCCTGAAAAGTTTACGCAAGTCTACGCTAAGTGTTAAGAAAAAACATTTCTTCCAATATTTAGAAGCAAAAAGATTTGGTACTCTTGCCAAAACAAAGCAAGTCATTGGACGATTCATCAGCTTATAGATCTCTATGTATGCTAAACTCGGTAAACTACTCATTAGCACGAGACTGGAAAGGGCCATTTCAGAAGCCGGAAATTTTTTACCTATGCAATTTGGCAGTCGCAAGGAAAATCAACAGTGCACGCGCTGGCAACAATGGTCGAAAGAACCCCCAAAGCAATAAAAGTTCAGCGCTGGAAGGGTGGCGGAACGAAATACTGTTAGTAACAACCCGTATCATCCACGTAGCAAGTACGCTAATCAACCTTATAAAGGATTAATTCCAAAATCGCAAGTAATGATAATGAGGGAGCTGGAGAGAGAACGCGATACCGGTGAAGCATAGTCAGCCCATTATTGACCTACCTTTCGCAGGTTTCCTATAGTAGGTCCTACTTTTCCTCCTTTCTTCTTTTTCCTAAGTATCTTTTATTCTGTTGTATGTTAAGAAAATAAAAATGAATGCCAATATGCTCTTCTGGAAACCACCATTCTGAAATATATAGATGTATATATATATGGGGGTCCTACCAAAAATCTAGCATTCGAATAATCTTTAAACAATAATAATAAAAAACGTCACAGATAATAACAACAAACAACCGTGAGCCCCCAAAACACAACATGTTAAATACAAAAACCGCAAATGCGAAAAGTGGAAAAAAACGTCGAATGCGACAGTAAGAACCAAAGATGGCGCACCACCATACACGACTTTATCGCCTACCACCCTTACACACAGAGCCTCCGTTTGGCGACTGGCTTTTCAATGCTCTAACAAATATATATGAAACCATTCTACATTAAACAAAACGAAAAAAAAAAGAAAAAATTAAACAAAATTAAAAATATCCAGCATATGGCAAACAGAAGACGATACCTAATATCCCTTTTCACAAAAACAAACAGGTAAAACACAACGACATAATAAAGTCAAAAAAATGTATGGTAGAATATTAAAAAAAATATTTTTATTTATCATTAGTGAACACATCAGTAATCATTAGACACCATCTTAGGACATGAGCAAAACTCAAGGGATTTATCATCAATATTTTTTACCACTCCTGGTAAACCGAATATCAACCGTTTGAATAGATTATATTCCGATATTATTGATAAGTTGATTGTGGAAAATGATGTTCTTACTCTAACAATGTAAAAACCGGAGCAAACCGGAGGTCGCAAAATCTTTAATAGCCGATATAATTCAAACACTTACTGTAAACGGCATGCAAAATCTCAACAAATATATTGTGTAAAAGGTTATCAATCTATTTGGTTTCCAGCCATTCCATATTGATCATTTTTTGGTTCGGATAGTACCTAGACCCTATAGCCTGCCAAGCGAATATCGACTAGGAATCAAGGATTGTTACATTAAATGGAATTTCCTTCAAACATGTATAAGTTCTACTTAATGCATTCAAAAAAAGTCTTATGTCGACATAGATTAATGAGATTAATGCAGTTGAAGAATTTACTTCTACTCATGACATTCGAGATTCGCATCTGAATTCAGAGCATAAGGGCTCACACTAGTTAATGATTTTAATGCAGTCTAATATGGGTAGTACCAAAAAATGAAGCGAATGGAAAAAAACAGTATTTATAAGATTATTCTGGCAAGATTTTCAATGCCATATATTAGTGAGTTAGTAGACAATCTAGGAAGATGTCAGTGTTTTAGGACCTTTGACTTACCAAAAAGTGTTCATCAAATTCCGATGGCAAAAATTCAACAGAAAACATCATTCAGATCCAAGGCAGTACAGTGCGAATTTACGAGAATGTCATTCGGTATAAAAAGCGCGCCTGCTACCTTTCAGATATTAGTAAAAAAGTCTTGAAAGATATTATATAAGAGCATTGTGAAGTTTACTTAGATGATGTCTCACCAAGAACACTTAGTTAATCTTTCAAAATTCTTCGAAAAATTTAAAGAACCTTCTTTAGTGATTCAGCTAAGTAAATTCGAATTTTTTAAAAAAGAATCAAATTTTCTATTCAAGCAATTCCAGAAAAAACAAGGCTTATACATATATATACTCCCAAAAATCAAAAAGAAATCAAAGCTTTTTCTGGATTATTATTTCTTACTATGGATTATTTTAAGCAAACCAAAGAAACGTTTTCGCTTTTTTCAATATCACGCCAATCGATAACAAATATCGATATCCTCATTGTTTTTTTTTTAAAACACACACGTTCTGTCTTGAACCACAAACTATCGAACGTCACTAACAATTGCCACCGTTTGCAATTATTAATATCATTAGGTACCCAATGCGCAATAAACAAACAATGACCAACAATCCGGGCCAAATTATAATGAATAATAAAAAATTGTGGTTAAAATATCAAAGGAACTAAAAACTTCCTTTATTCTGGTTGAACTGTATCTGCCATTGCGCATTGGGCGATTTTCAAAAAAAAAGTGGCATAAAGTCAATAAATGTATGGTAGAATATAAAACAAATATTTTTATTTATTTATAACTCTCTTTTTGTGGCAACCTTTTCAAGTCAGCTGATGGCAACCAGCTATTGATTGTAAAAACCTCCGCAAAAACTTTACTTTTTTTGCAATCGATCAGTGTCCGTATTTTTTTATACAGTTAAATATATTAAGTATGGAAAACAAAGATAAAAGTATGTATAATATATATTTTATGACAAAAATACATAAATACTTGTGTTGTTGGTTGAATTTTTACTAAAATTTTAACAATTTTAATCGTTTTCCGTGAATTTTTAAATGAAGAGTTACTACTTGTTCATGTGGTAACAATCTTATTTCCCCGCTTTCCCCCCGTTTATATAAAAAATGCACTTGTAGTTTTCGTTGCGATTATCAACAACACGCTTGTTGATATTTGGAACACCAACAATCGCAACGCTACCGCTGTAACGTCGTTTATATTGGCAGATATTAATAAAGACGAGTTGACTATACCGCTCATTAATACAATAGAATCCAAAGTAGTCCAAGTAGTTTTTGTAAAACATATTAAACGGTATTTTTGCAGACGTCACAGAGATCTTTATCAAATTAAGCCAATTTACTCAGAATGGTTTCCAAAAAGTTTGGAAATACGAATCGATATAGAGGGTACCAAAAATTAATCACCTTCCAAAAAGAGGCCGCCCAAAATTGGGGTATTCAGAGGCCAGGTCAAGACTAAGAGGGCAAATGGTTTTAGAAGTCGCCATAGAAAATGATTTGTCTACTGCTTTACTTCTGCATTCATCCTCAACATTTGCGAAAAAAAGGGAAAATAATGAAAAAAAATAGTGAAGAATGTGTAAAAAAAAGAGTCGGTAAAAATATTTAATAATGTAGTCTTAGCCTATATATTGTAAAATATTCGAACAAAACAACAATACATTAAGCAACTAAAAAAGGTGTACGAGAACGACATATATACTGGTTATGAAAAGTATATTTTGGATATGCAAGTAGCAAAATTGTAAATTTTTAAATCACAAAGCTCAAACATTTCTTTAAATTTTAAAACATATATGACATTGATTGACGGCAAGGTACTTAATGCTTTAACAAATACAAAATCTACGCAATGTTGTCCAATATGTGCTTTAAATCCAAAAACATGTATGCACATCAACGACTTTAATTCTGAAATTTTTAACCCTAAACCTGATTCTTTGAAATACGGCGATAGTCAGTTGCATGAGTTATCATCCCGGGAATATGGGACGATGTATCCGTGACCGAGGATATATAGTTCAGGTTCCACTCAGGTTGTATAAACAAGTTGAAGTTTTATATTTTTTTATTTTTGATGCGTTTGCTTCTAAACTCAGAATGAGAAGAATGTTCGTTTTCTGGTTGTCGTAGGTTTTTTTTATTTCCTTGCGCCGAACCTCACTCGGCACCGAATGCTAAAACGGGACTTTTCCAAGCTACAGTGCTAGATTGGCTGATGCAATATTGTGAAATACTGTTGTGATGAAATACCCGAAGCGGACCAACACACTCTCAATACAACTGCGCAGATATTTTTCCAGCATGCGCCACCGCGGCGCCAGCGTCTTCAAATCTTATGGTCCGTTATAGTGTTATATGTGCACGCATGACCGTCGTTAACATTAGGTGTGAAGGGGCTTAGGGGGGGGGGGGGGACCAGCGTATTATTATCCGCTGTTAACTCCAGCATCTTCAAATCTTATGGTCCGTTATGGTGTGTACATATGTGCACGCATGACTGTCGTTTGCTTTAGGTGTAAAGGGGCTTAGGTGGGGAACAGTGTATTATTATCCGTTGTCAACGTTGTCAACGCTACCAGTTCTAGATGGATAACTAGGAGGAGATTGATTGAGACTGCTTGAATATGATGAATTGCCGTGACATGTTTGATGTCCTCCAATTTTAGATCCGAAATGGTGAGTTGTGTTGTTGAGTATTTGTTTAATACAGGTGTTGTCTGGCGGGGAAAATGGCCGTTCGCAGATATGTTGCTATGTTTCTTTGATACAAGGTGTGGTTTTTGAAATAAATTGTTTCTTACTTGCTAGTGCATAGTAAGGTAAATCTATATATTTAATGTTACTTATGGGTGATACAATGAAATGGAGGAATGTATAGCTTTTCTTTAACAATATTGGTATTTGTAATTTGAATGTAATTGTTTTATCATTAATCTTAGTTTCTAGGGTGAGTGAGTAGATTTTATGTGTGTGTACCTGACTGTATCGGAATTCCCTTTTCCTAATTCGTTAAAAACAACTCTTTTAATCTTTTTATGATTCATTAGACTGGTCTAGCTTGTATTGTGTTTAATTGGCTTTCTCTAGTACTGCTGTTTTTGGTTTGTTCAATAGTGTAGATGTGGAAAGTCTTTTGATGATGTTTCTTAGTCCGTTAATGTTTGTGTCTTAGTCGGCTAGGTTAACAACGTGTTCCATTGTTCTTAGGGCGGCGATAGCTCTTGAAGTCCCTATATTTATGGACAAGACCATATATGGTTGTGCATCTGTAAATCAGTTTGTAGTGTTAGTTAGTTGTTTAATGGTTTTGCAAATTTTAGTTTTATGTATTTTTTGGTTTCTGGTTGTTATAAGGGCCGGGCCGCTATCTTTTTTAACTTTGTGTTTTGTAAATCTGGCTGTTAATTTATTTGTATATTGTCGTTGTTTTTTTCTACACGTTTAACTTTAGCTTGACGCATTTTCTTTTGTATTTCAGGATAGATTTTGTTGCGGACTTCGTTAAGTTTAGTTAGGTAGTCATGTTCGTAATTTATCTTTATTGTTTTATTAAATTTATCTTTATTGTCTGTTTAAATTTGACTTGAATGAGTCTATAGATTTCTGTCAGAGTCGAGTAGACTCTTTCGATGGGCGAGTTGCTTAAGGACTATTAAAAGGAGGTTGTATGTAGGGTGATATTGTACTGTTCGCAAAAATCGTTGAATAATTTGCCCAAAAATTCTGTGCCTTGGTCGTACACAAGTTCTTGTGGTATTCCGAAAAGGCTAAAGAAGGTTTTCAGGTTCTTAACAATGTTGACTGTGTTTCTGTTTATAAGGGGGTAGGCTTGTGTGAATTTAGAAAATTTATCTATTATAGTTAGATTGCAATTATTATTTATTGTGTAGACGTCTACGTGAACTATCTCTAAAGGCCTGTTAGGTGTTTCGGTTAATAGTTGGGGAACTTGTTGAGGTTGTCTGTCGTACTTTAGAGTTAAACAAGTGTCGCAGTTTTTTATAAGGTTTGTTGTTTTTGTTTTCATTTGCGGAAAATACTACTGTCGTTTGAGGTGTGCATACGTCTCATCGATGCCCCTTTGATTGTTGTCAATGTGATATTTTTCAATAGTTTTGGTTTGGTCTTTTGTGTCTATGATGTCTTCGAGTAGAGATTCACAACGTACAATTTTGTATAGCTTATTGTCGGAGAAATATTTATTGAAGGATTCTTTAATGAGTTGAAAAATGGCATCCGTTGTGAGTACTGCAACTATTTTGCGTGGTTTTAAAATTAGTTTCAGTATCTTGGTTACTTCCGTCAAGTTGTATGTTTGTCGAGTTATTGTCTGCCTTAACTTGTTTTTGAAAGTTGTCATTAAAGTGACGTTAGGATGTTGCCCGATCTTCATAATGCATTGAGTATTGAAATCCTTGATGATGTTTTTGGTAGGTATACTACTGTTGAGCTGGTCTTGGTTATTTTCTTTCTGAAATAGATGTATTTCTATTCTGCCATTTTGTGACCCTTTTTTGTATACCACGTCAAAATCGAAAACGTTAAGGCGAAGCTTCCAACGAACCAACTATGACTAACGTCTTTAAATTTCATGAGCCACGTTAGTGGTCTGTGATCTGTAACGATCGTGAACTTTTTGCCGAAGAGGTATGAAGGGCTTTTCGTAGTCGGGATATTTAAAAATGGGGTAGTTACAAAGAAGGGTTTTAGAGAGCTCGAATACGTCTGAGAAATCTTGGTCTGTAACAATCGGCTTTTTCTTGGTTTGGTTTGGTTATTTTCGCGAAGTCCTTAATAAATTTGCGATGGTAACCAAGCAAACCTACAAAGGACTTAATTTCTTTTCGATTTTTTGTTAGGGTTTGGTTTGATCCCATCCTCTGTGACAATGTGTCCTAGGAACTCGAATCCTTTTTTTAGGAAGTGGAATTTTTTAAGGTTTAATTTTTAGGTTTGCCTTCCTAAGTTTGGAGAAAATTGTTGAAACATCATTTATGTGCTGTTGCAGTGATTTTGAAAAGATATTAATATCATCTAAATACACTAGACATATGTATCCTATGGAGTCACAAACGTTATCCTTCACCGTTTGGAATGTGGTTGGAGCATTTTTTAATCTGAAAGGCATACGGATGAATTCGAAATGTCCACTGTCTACAGAAAACCCCGTTTTAGAGATGTCTGCGTGACTTAGCTGAATTTGGCGAAATCCGCTGGCCAAGTCTAGTGTTGTGAAACAAGATGTTTTGCCAACATTATCTTAAATCTCACTAATGTTTGGCATTGGGTATCTATCAGGAATTGGTTTTTCGTTAAGTTTTCTGAAATTAATAAAAGATCGCCATTTCTGTTGTATAATCCACCAGGAGTTTTCGAATTGTTGTACTTGGTAAATAGAAGTCGCCGTCTGGCGTTTGAACTGGCAAAGGCAAAGGTAATACTATTTTACTGGAGCTACTGTAAGAAAATAATACGTGAGGTTCTTTTGATGGTAGAAATACGAATGAATTTTATTTGAAAAATGTTCTCCAGCTTAGCCTAAGAATTCTTAAGTATATAAGTTCTGCAGCTGTAGTATGTATTTATGTATATCTTATATATCAAAGCAGCGGCGGAGCGGGAGCATGTAGCATGGCGTATGTATGTATGTGTGTAGTATGTATGCTGAAGGCATTGGACTGCGCATGTGACCCGTTAATGCTTACGCTGCAGATCTCACGCTGCAGGCCAGTCCACATATAAGTGGCTGATCATATTTCGGCATTGGTCTTGGCTAGGTTGTGTAAGCGAGTGACAAAGTGTCACTTTGCTTATGCGCTCATACTCTATCTTTTAGTTTGGGCATATGACCACTTGTTATATTGTATACTCTACAATACTGTGGGCATATGCTTTTCTGTCATACAACATACTACACTACAAATTTCGTGGACGTTGATGGTAGTGTCGACTTTCGTGAGGATGGATAAGGTCGCAAAAGGGGTTACTAGCTGTCGTGTTTGTAAGTTAAGTTTTGCACTTATTTTAGTTAAAATGTCCATACCTAGAAGGCCGTTAAAGAAGTTGTGAAATTGAAAAACTTCTAGTTGTATGCTCGTTGACTCGTTGAATTCTTTGAATAGAGGGATATTTGTAGAATTTGTAATTTCATGACTGCTAAGCACGGTATTTATTCTAATAGGTAAGTCTAGTGTTGTCGTCTTGTCTAGCGTTATTAGATTTGGTTCAATAAAAGAGTTTGTTGATCCAGTATCTATTAGAAATTTCAATGAAGTACTCTTTAACGAAGTTATTATTATGTATGGTAGACATGATTCTTATTTAGTTTGGGTCAAACGTGTTTCGGGAAACAAAGAGGCAGTTGTAAGAAAATTTGTGGAATCATTGATGCTGCTTGAATTAGTGTCTTGCGTTTCTATATTGTTTAAATGTCTCTGTTTATTGTTCCTAAAAGGGTTTTGAGGTTGACTATTATAATTATTTGATCGTCGGATGTCTGTGTTATAAGGGATATGGTTGTCATTGTGTTGTCTATTATAACCTGATCTTTGATTGTAATGGCTGTAATTGTTGGACCTCGGGTTGTTATAATTATAGTTTCTTCGTCCGTCGGTATATCTTGGTTTTGAGTAGGTAAATTCGATTTGACATATTTCTTATGCCCGTTCTAAAGTACTGGGATCTCTAGCCCTAAGAACGGATCTGAGAGAATCGCGAAATCCCATATCCAACGCATTAAGGGCAACGTCGTTGTACAGGCGTTTCTTTATAGCTGACTCTCTGGGCTTTAGGCACTGTTTCTGAGCAAAAAGTTAAGTTGCTCCCTTATCTTGGATACGCCTTAGAAAAGTTGGCCAAAGATAAACCATCTTGGAGAGTCTGCATTTTCATAAGTAAAGTGACTTCAGGTTTTTTGTTGCCATACAGCCTATACAAATTTTCCAAGTTGTTATCCCAAACTAGGCTGGTGTTTGCGAGTTTCAATCCTTCGTCAGCTCTTCCTATAATTCTATTACGAATAGCTCAAAACACAAGTTGTCCATAAGGTGTTTGGGCATTGCCACTAATTAACATAATAATTTTCTCGACTTTCGTAATAAATTTGTTCAATGTTTTTGGTGTTCCGTCAAATGGTGGTAGTTCTTTTACAAAGGCTAAAATGTCGGTCGGAGTGAGTATTGTGGAGATGTTTGTTGTAGCACTAACAGTTGGGGTCAGTGGGACCGAAGATCTGCCCGAGTCCATTCTGAGGTTTGAAATGTTTCTTTCTGGTGGGTTATCTCAGCTATTTCTTTTTCTTTTTGGCTACTAGCGGAAGATTATGACTACTAAGCCCTGACCTGAACTTCCCCTGGTATTTGGCAACATTTTTGGAACTAATTTTTTCGACATTGAGTGTTGAATTTTATTTGATTGGGTGTTTGCTTACGTTAGCTTAATTAATTCGTATGTTATAATTAGATTATCTTAAATATGGTCTGCGTTGTTGTGTGGTGTTCAGGTTTTAGCCCCGAACTCGGTGTGTTGTCCGTAACAGTATTAGTGGTAATGTTGTTGGTCACATTGGTTTTCCGCTGTTTTCCGTTCTTTTCCGACTGCGCCAGTTAACATATCGGGAGTATGGGACGATGTTGCCGTGACCGAGGATATATAGTTCAGGTTCCATTCAGGTTGTATAAACAAGTTCAAGTTTTATATTTTTTTATTTTTCGTGTGTGAATTTGATGCGTTTGCTTCTAAACTCAGAATGAGTCTAATGTTCGTTCTCTGGTTGTCGTAGGTTTTTTATTTCCTTGCGCCGAACCTCACTCGGCACCGGACGCTAAAACGGGACACTTCCAAGCTACAGTGCTAGATTGGCTGATGCAATATTGTGAAATACTGTTGTGATGAAATACCCGAAGCGGACCAACACACTCTCAATACAGCTGCGCAGATATTTTTCCAGCATGCGCCACCGCGGCGCCAGCGTCTTCAAATCTTATGGTCCGTTATAGTGTTATATGTGCACGCATGACCGTCGTTAACATTAGGTGTGAAGGGGCTTAAGTGGGGAACAGCGTATAATTATCCGCTGTTAACTCCAGCACTTCAAATCTTATGGTCTGTTATGGTGTGTACATATGTGCACGTATAACCCTAGCATATCGAATCTATATTAAAACTTGACACGTAAAAGGCGAGAATAAAGAAAAAACCCTATCGCGGAAGAAGAATATCCAGCAAAGAATATGGAAGGAAATGGGCTTACATATTAAAATACCAAAACAGAATGGATCTGGTAACAGCAACGATGGAAATACGGCGAGGCGAATCTTTGCAAATACCAAACTTTTTAAATAAATTTCATCACATATTAATAGCCATTTCGTGTCAATTTGCCATCAACACAGACAAAGTTCTATGTTTTTGCAACGACACATTTTCATTGTATATATATATAGGCGTATTTATTGTACCCAATGTACCCAACAGTTCACAAGACTATAGATCACGGATCAGATATTATGGATCAGTTTTTAATTCCTGTTGGATGTCTGGACGAAAATGCTTCAGGGGAACGCAACAAACTCTATAAAATGTACTGACGTTCCCATGCTAGGAAAAATTGCAGGCTGAATAATTATTACGTTTTTAGGAGCTCCAACCTTAAATATAAGTTCATCCTATAAATCCTTTGAAATAAATAATGAAAATTATAATTTTAATTATGGAAAGTGAATCAAATGACGAAAAAGATCACGATAACAATAATGAATATTCGTTCGTCTTAGATGAAGAAGATTTTTAATTGTTTATTTGTAAATTTTCCAATATTGTAACAATTTGAATAAAATTATTTTGTTTTTTTTTTATTATTACATATTATGTTTAACTATAGCAAAATATAGTTTTTTATATTGTTTCTATTTAATTTTTTTTAATTTCTTCCAAAATAAATGTACTTATCAGTGACGGCCTGCACATAAGCAGAAAATAAAAGATCGGGCCAATTATCGAAAAAAAATTCGAAATTAGAGTAAAATGTAATGAACATTAAAAAAATTAGGTCTGTAGCGTTATTTAGACTTTATGCCGCAAAAAACGACAATTTTCCCATAGTGCAATGTAAGAAGATAAAGGTCTTAGCCCCAAAAAATTGCATGCTCAAACCCACCACAAATAAACACATTTTTAACAAACCAGAAATTGCAATCATTTTTGGCAAAAACTGTTCACCAATTCTCAATTTCAAAACGAACAGCATTGAACAGCAACATACACAAATAAAAAAAGCAAGTCGCCTGACCGACTCGGATATACCCTGTACCAATGCGGCCTTTATTCACACACCTAACTATATGTTTTTTTGATGACTAGCCTATACTAAACTATTTTTTTTTTTGGTTGGATGCCAACTTTGGTGAGTCCAGTTCTAATTGTCCCTGAGATCTATTTTAAATATTGGGGAGAAAATAACTTTTTTCCGAATTTCAGGCGCAAAGGTGGCGTGGAAAAAATTTGAAATAAACCTGATCTAGCTCTTATGGTCTCCGAGATCTAGGTGTTCATACAGACGGACGGACATGGCTATATCGACTCGGCTGTTGTTGCTGATCAAGAATGTATACACTTTTTGGGGTCGGAAACGCTTCCGCTTCCGCTTAATATACCCTTTTAACCTATGGGTACAGGGTATAAAAAAGCAATAGAAAAGCAAATAACAGATATTGAATTCTTCCCAGCCCTTACACATTAAAAGGCAACACACCTGTGTTGGATGGAATCAACGACACTTTGATAAAAAATCTTGACACCAGAAATATCAACAAAATATAGATCTCCAGAATGCCATACTACATCATTACATTTCCCAAAGGGGGAAAAAAAAAAAACACACACAAATTCATTTCCCTTGATTTTCGACAGAATAGGAATCCATGCAATTCTCGACCAACTAACACTGGAAAAAAAAACAACTAAACTACGTTAAGCACTTAATCAACTTTAGCAATCGAAAGCAAACACTTTTATATACTTATAAAACCTTTTGTCTTTTCACCGTAATGCCTACAGCAACGTTAAGAGATAACCGCTCTCAGTAGTTTATTTTGTGATAGCGTTCACTAACTCTCCAAACTATTTGCCCAACATCCAAACCAGTCCATACGCCGCCACTTCAACCTTATACTAAAAATAAAATACATCAAAATTATAGATGTGAACATTGTCCCCATTTTCAACATTATAACAAACTGGGGCGATTACTCAGGCGCTATACTCTCCGACACAAAGTGCAAACAGTTGGATTTTTTGCAGAAAACACAATTATAACAACACCGTCTACAGGACAAATACAAACTAAAAACGAGATATCAATAGAAACAATTTATCTATATATATATAAAATTCTCGTGTCAGATAGCGTACTCCTCAACATATTGATTAGGTCTATTTTTCATACCCCTTAGTGATAGGGATTGTCCTCAACTCAACACGTGTCTTAATTTTTTTTTTTAAATTTCTAGAAACATACATTTGGCATATTATTTATTTATTTTTTTGTTTTTTACTACATTTAACAATATATCTTTAATATAATAAAGGAAAAACCAAGGAAGAGCTGATTTGAGCCGTAATACAAGATCCAGAAGAACCGATGAACAAACAAACAACAACAAAACGCTGATTTACGTGTAAGAGTGGCGCAATTGGATCAAGAAGAGTCAAAAGATACACGAACTAAACGCAATTAAGCTATAAGATTACAACGACGACAATCACACTGTTTCACAGCCAATAGATGCAGACTTAGATATAATTTATATGGCTAAACAAAGTTTGCTTGGCAAAACAAAGATTGCTGGGCAAAATAACGGTCTTTTAGTAATAATTTAGATCAATTTGGTTTTAGCGCAGCATTAAGCAACATAGTAACAGTAAGTCTGTTGCACAAACACATTAAGTAAAGATCTGTTTGTGCCGCCTTTTGCTATGGGTTTTAATTTTCGTTGGTGATTACTCAATTTGCTTATCTCTGCCGACTTTAAATTTTCATTTAAATAAGAGATTGTTTTTTATCATACATTTGCTTATACAACAATCTTACTTACCCTCAGTTAATTACAATTATTTAGCTTATCATGACGATCATTACGTGCCTTATTAATAATTAATAAAGAAATTTTATTGCTATTGTACTACTAATATATCACCTTTTTCTCAATTTCTTTCGCCATTTCGAATTGAGTCTGCAGGGTTTCAAAGTCCAAACCATTTTCAAATTTATATGCGTCAAATTGCCCTGTAAAATATATTCAATTGTCGATTAGGCTTATTACTTATTTAATTTTGATTGTGCACATATGTATTTATCTTTATATATTTTTTTATCTTTATAAAGTAATAATATATTCATATACTAATATTCACACACATATTCATATTTTTGTATTTAAAAAACACATTTATTTTTCGTGTTATTTGAGCTTCTGTGATGTGTTGTTGTCGCTATTGTCTTTTATTACTGTCATTAAATTTGTTAGCGTTTGTTCACGCCACAAAGTGACCAGCGGGCGCCAAGGGGGCGAGATTTTCTCCTCTCCTAACGGACAATCACATTGAAAGGAGCGACTGGCATTACATTGTAGGACGCCATTACACCCTGCCGGTTTTTCTCGTCTTATTTTTTTTTAAGTGTAATTTTCTACTTGAAAACTTAATTTGGTGATGTGTGTGATTCTCTGTAAATAAAAATTATATTTAATCAAGTCACTCGCGCGTTTTAACTCACCTACAACCTCGGACGTACTCCCATATTACACTCGACAGAATAATATAAGTATTTGCATCCGCCAAGTAAATTGTGCCTAGAAGTTCTCCTTCTACAAATATTTGGTCCATCAAGCCGAATTTTCTCCCGCTCCTCAAGCTTTGCATCATTGGAAAATCGGATAAGTACAAAACTTTTGTCCACTTTATTTTCACACACTTATAGATGAGAATTTTTCCGCTCCTTCATAGCGAATTTTCCACCATTCACCAACTGTGTGTACATACCTGACTTTCTGTTTACGTTCAAGTGTATTCTTTTCCTCTCATGTGCATATGTACATATGAACATCCATATTTGAATCCATATACATATGTATGTACATACGCACAGCTGTTGTCCAATCTAAAAGTGAAAGTGTTACAATGTGAACTTGTGTTTAAAGTGCCACTTACCTGTAAAAATTGTGCGTCGCGTTTTTGTCCGAATTTTGTTTCATTTATTTTATTTAATATTTTCTGCAAACATACGTATGTACATATGAATGTACATAAGTTCACCGATCATACGTTTCTATACATTTTATTCACGCAGTTTTTTTTCACACACTAGCCACTTTAATTGGATCTCCGCAATTAATATATTTTTTGGCAATCTCACGAAAACAAAAACTTTTAATCAAAATGTCGAACAAAGAATTTTAATTTTAATTCACATATATGAACAACAGCTGATTCACGATCAGTGCTGGCCCATCCCATCAGTGCTGACGCATTAGTCCAAGTCGTGACTGAGTCACAGTTTAACTTTTATTAGCGCGAATTGATTAATTTGATTCGGAAAAGTTGTATTTTCAATCATTTAAAATAAATTGATTTAAAAGAAATGCAATTCCCAATTTATTCATATAAATTATTTTAAATACAAAATAATAAAAAATTCTAAAATTGGAAATTGAATTAAAAAAAAATTACCAATTTATACAATTAAAATTGCGTTTGGAGCGACAAAAAAAAGGTTCCATTATTTTTTATTTCATTTAATTTTAATTTAATTTATGAAAAACGAGCAGTAATTTTCTTTGAAAGGGGAAATTCTGATTTTTTAATTTCAGCGATATCTTTCAAACGCTAAAGTCAGTGCATTCATTCGTCTTAATATAATTTTATACATTAAGATATCTCAATTATCCAAATACAATCTACTTACAATCGTGGTGTGCCTATCTGTTCGCAGAGCATATCCTTCCAGCAAATAGTGGGTCTTCGCTCTCCCTAGTGCACAAGCAATCCAGATTCGCTGTACCGCGTCGAAAGTCAACGTCACTTTCGGCTGCTGAAGGGACATTCCGACTTGGCCCTCAGCGTTCTTATCGTGGCGTGCGACGCTCTGACGATTCTCGTGATTTCAGCTCACAAAGATGATACCCTCACCGAGACAATTTTGTTGTGTTCCGTCAAGATGCATCTGTAGCTGACAAGTTCACTTTCAGCGAAGATGGGGATGGAGAATGAGCGCTCTCACAACGCCCTTTCGGCCAGTCCGGATGAGAGAAGACAAATTTTGCTATGAAGGTAAAGCCCGAATGATGCTATATGGTATTCGTGAGTACCGATACGCTTTTCGGGGATCGTATTAAGCAGTTCTCCGCTCAAAATACTCTGGTCACATAGAGGACTCTAACCGTTTCGACTTTCCAAGACCACTGAGTAAGGCATATGGCCATTTACCTAAACAATCCATGGCACACGTGTAAAAGCTTGAGGCGAGGTACTGGGCGTAAAAAAATCTCACCGCGCGATACGAAAATATACGAATAAAGACCAACCAAATTCTCAAAACTCCGGCATTTGCTCAAAAGTCTGGCATCGCCTTGCGAGAATGTTGAACAGCTCCTCCGCCGACGCCAGCAGCGTTGAGAAGCCATATTTTCAGTCTTTGCTTGCACCCTCTAATAGGCATATTAGGGAATGTATTCGTCGTATTTCGTTGGACTGGAGACAATCTTAGGGTGTATTCTTTGACTAAATTCCAGCAAAGTCGCGGGTCTTTTGATACGCAGACAGAAACCCTTCCAGGGGCTCACCTTCATGAGCTTCGATCATTTGCCTACCACGCAGTGACCTTCTTGTGGTTGTTTTTGTGTCCCAATGTCCCTCTTCACACATGCCTATTCTGTTTTTTCGCCTCTTTTTCTAGTTCTTTTGCACTATTCCGTGTAAGAAATGGCTACATAATAGCTTCAGCTTCTGAGAGAGAAAAAGAATCACATCCGCGGCGTGGTGACTCTTACCGATGCCGAATCTGCAGTGGGGTTCATGCGATCCATTGTTATCGACGGTTCCCGTAATTAGCTCCAAGAAACGCCTAAAGTCTGTACTCGTGAGCAAATTTTGTTCCAACTGTTTGGGCCACGAGCATTTCACGTCGATCTGATGAGAAGTACCACACTTCTTCATATGGCCGTCGAGACGTCGATTGCCAACACCTGCACGTAATTTCCGACCTTAACGCAGCCTCTGGCCAGTCAATGTCTGTGAGAGCTCTCCTCAGAGGCGGGTAAAACACTCCGATGGAGCTGCGATCGCTCGATACCCTTCTCTTGCTTTCGTCGCTGCTCCAAGCCAAGACGACCACCTTGATATCGACTGCAGTGATCCGAATGGGCAACTGCTCGAAGCAGTTCGAGACTAGGTTCCTGCTGGATGCCTGCACTACCATGACACGTACTGGTACCTCCTTGGGATGGATTTCTTTATTTTTCTACTCTAAAACCTTATATTATGTTCAAGCGAAGAATTTGCGCGTTCCATTTTATTGGCGACCGCAGACGCCCCGTCAAATTACTCGCGACACAATTATATAAGTTTTGGTACCGGCCAAGTAAATTGTTCCTAGAAGTATTTTGGCCTTCTACTTACATTGTTTAAGAATTCAACTACACCTTCTCATTGTTGCCACCTATTGCTGCACTCAATAAGGATACGGGTTTTTATTGCCACCTTTTGCTACTGCAAAAGTATATTGGAGTTGTAAAGGAAACTCCTAAACATTGTTATTGTCTCAAATGACTGACTACGTTCAGTTTTAGTGATAAAGCAAAAGTAGAGTGCTAGAACCAAAAATGTTAAAAGTAAAACTACAAAGACTACCAATATTACTGTAAGAAAAAAAGTGGAGAGTGAAAATTGAACCATCCTGACTTCATAAGTGAGAGCATTACAATCTCCTACAATTTCGGAAAGGGGGTAAACTGATTGTGGCGCTAAGTAATCCATAAAAAACAGTGCTTCTATGGGGCTATCTCCAATTTTTTTATCCTGGCATTAAGTGAGTTGGGTTAACAAAATTCTTTCTAAACGTTAGAGAAGTGACGAGACTCTAGACCCGAACGACAGCAAGTTTTTATGCAAGTCGTTTTGTGTTTGCAATGAACTATTTGCTTAACCAATGTAGAGTCTAGAAACTAGCTTTAGTCGAATTTGAAGGCATTTACGTTTCACAAAGAACGCCAAAAAGTTCACATGATAATTCTAGGTCGGAGCATTAAAAATTACTCCTGTTTTTTGTGCGGAAAACATCGCATTGAATTGCGGATTGTAGACTGAAAATACGCCATAGTGCGGCCACAAACCGCGGTACAATGACATTTCTTAAACCAGTGTCCAAACAAGTAGCCAGCAACAGCAATTAAGGGAGGGACAATTTTGCAGAGAACTGTGAACCAGTGTTATATCGCAACAAGAGCTGATCTATGTTGGTAGCTGTGTACTAAGATATTGTGAATGGGCGTCATGTATCAAACCTCAATACTTATTAACTTTATAAATTTTTCGTCCGCTAAAATGTATAACTTCAAAGAAAACATCCCTCTTTTATAAACATTTGGACACTTGCAATAACAATTTTCCCCCTAAAAATCAAAGCGTGAGAACGCTAACTCATGATTAAAATACAAGCCAATCAAAGTCGTTTTGTTCATAAACAATAAAACACTTGCAATAATAATTGTGTTAACATAGAACTAGTAAATTATCACTAAAAAATTCCGATCAAAAATGGATTTTCCGCAAAATAATAGATCCTTTGGTCTATTGGGATTGGGTAGTACGCGAAAATCACTACGAAACAGTATTTATATTAGGGCCTTACACATCATTCAATTGATCCCTGTAAGCTATAAATACTGGGAGCAGATCGCTTAAAGTTAACAACAGTGAACAAAAATTTACGCCAACTGTGCGAAAAAATAGCAATCAACTGTGTATAACAAACGTAAACCCCAACTGTGGAGTAAAGAGATCAGCGCTAACTTTGGAATAAAGCGCCAACTTGTGTGCGAAATCAACAACAGAAAATCAACAAAAACCCCACTTAAATTGGCTGTAGAACTATCCAAAACTCCCTTAATCAAGCACTGCTTTCGCTAAGACAGGTTGCAATTTATGATGGAGCACCCAAAAACCTGACGTCATTTATAAGGAGGATTGTTTTTATCATGCACTTGTATCCAACTCATGATATAAGGCAACACAACATCTTGTTCAATGTCATCGAAATGCAACTTACTGGCGAAGCGCAAAGGCTGTCATATTATAAACAAATTATTTCAAGATGACGCAAACAATACAATTCTTTATACAGATTGCTTGAACAGTACCATAAAAGATGTAATAAATAATGAATTGCCTGATGATTCATGACATAAATCAGACACTATACAGTTAGAAAACTCAAGCAAATAGCTCAAAGAGAAGGGTTTTACGAAAACAGTACGACGGTATAACTGAAAATAAAAAATCAAATCAACGCCAAAACCAGAAAGGTGGAATAAACTTTTTTTGCACCCAATAGTTCAACTCCATCGCAACACAAAAAGTCTGATCCAATTAAAAACCAACAAGTTTTCCAAGAGTTTCAACAAAAATTTAATATTGATAGGGCTCAGAATTCAACGAATTATCAACAGCAAAATAAATATCCAAAAAATTATGTAGCAAACCAGCCTACAAAAAGGCAAAGAGAAAGTAATAGTGGAGTTAGCAAAATGGACACATCCTCGGATCAATCAGAAGAAGAGATAGAGACAAGAGAAGGACTCAGACACAAATTTTGCAACAGAAAATGAAACAATAGAAAGCAATGTAAATAGACTAGGTCATTTAAACAGGAAAAAAACAGAAAAACTAATAAGTCCTGCATCAGTCCTACATCAGAATAGTAATGAACAATAAACCATTGAGATGTGTAGTCGACTTAGGATCTTCAATAAATATAATATCGAAACCTGTTTGGGAGATTCCAACATTCACATGATTGAAGGAGCAGAACAATTAAAGGAAATCATTTTCCTTGCATCCTTTGTCCAACAGATCAAAAATTTTATATCCATAAATTTAAAATAAAAATACGGAAGAACTTTCCTAAAAGCCTGCAAAGCCCAAATAAATTATGAAGAAGAATACGCAAAATTAGGAAACTATACATTTTATTTTAGAGATATTGAAGAAATAGAAGAAGAACACAACATAGAATGTTTGGACACAAATTTTGCGATTGAAAAAGTAATAGTAGAAAGCAATATGTATAGACTCGGTCATTTAGACAATGAAAAAACAAAAATATCTAAAAAGTCTTGTACGAATTCAGTGACATTTAGTACCGCGAAGGTGAAAATTTGACTTTTACGAGTACAATAAAGCACTCTGTTCATACAAAACATGAGGACCCAATTTATAAAACGTCCATACAAATATCCCCAAACATTTGATATAAAAACCAACAAACAGATAAACGAAATGATTGAACAGGGTATCATTCGAAAATCGAACTCACCTTACTGTTCACCCATTTGGATCGTTCCAAAAAAAGGAGATGCTTCCAACAAACAAACATTCAGATTAGTCATTGACTATCGAAACTTAAATGAAGTCACAATAGATGACAAATTCCCAATTCCACTCATGGATAAATTTTTTGACAAACTGGGGAAATGCCAATACTTCACCACCATTGATTTGGCTAAGGGATTTCAAATGGATCCTGAATCTTTTTCAAAAACAGCTTTCTCAACTAAACATGTCTATTACAAATACACACGTATGCCATTTGGTCTTAAAAATGCCCCGGTAGCATTCCAAAGCTGCATGATTAATCCTTCACTATCACTACAGACGCAACACGCAAGCAACATAGCTATAGGAGCAGTTCATTCACAAGAACACAAGCCAATTTGCTATGCAAGCAGAACGCTAAACGAACATGAGATTAATTATTCAGCTATAAAAACATAACTACTAGCAGTAGTTTGGGCAACAAAGTATTTTAGATTTATACCCTTTCGGTAGAAAGTTCGAAATTCTAAGCGATCATAAGTCTTTAGAATGGCTCAACAATATAAAAGAACCAAATATGAAACATCAACAATGGAAAATAAAACTAAATAAGTTTGATTACAAATCACGTATCAGATGCCCTTTCCAGAATAAAAACAGATGAAAAGTTTTTTGGATAAGCAGAAAGCACCGCAGTTACAATACATAGTGCTCACGAGGGTAATGCAAATTACATACCAATAGTAGAAAGACCTATTAATTATTTCAACAGACAAATAGAATTCATTAGAGGTTCAGAAGACAAAGTTGAAGCAACAAGTTATTTTTAAAAATCAAACAAAAATAACATACAAAGAAATGACCAATGCTAACGCAAGAGATATAATTAAAAGATATCTTTGCAGTAAGAAAAGTGTATTATATTTTCATAATGAACAAGATTTTCCCATATTCCAACAAGCCTTTATTGAAATATTCATACAAAACTGACTTTTGAAATAACACCAGAAACTTTTAATATCAGAGAAAAACACGTCATGGACTTTTACATGATCGATAACATACAACATACAAATAACAACTTACAACATCATCACAAAATATTGAAAAAAAAGCACACTATTTATCTCATAAATGTCCATTCTCAACTAGTGCAAACTGGTTTTTGCTGAAATTCTAACGGTTCTTTCTAAAAATAGAACCAAAAGCTTGAACACAGACGCACACCTGCACGCTTAACGGCATTAATCTGTAGCAAAGTGAACTTTCAATTTGTGTGGTAAACGATTGTGTGCTCCTAAATTAATTATTTAAAATGGATTTTCAATTTAAAGGTATTTACTTATTATTAAAAAATAAAAAATCTGAATTTTTTTTTGTAACTCCAGTATAATTATTATTTAAAGAAACCTACTTATATGTTTGTTCCGTTTTTGTGAATGTTTTTTATGTTTACTTAAACTTTTAGTTGTGTTCCCCATTTTACCTAAAAAGTCTTCTATTTCACATTATTTATCTGTGTTTTAAGATAATAAAAGTGTTAAAGTTACTTGCCGAAATTTGCGGAGTTGCTTGCAATCTTTAATATACTAACTCATCATCGTCTTGTTTTTAAGGTTAAATTTGCCCAGCGAATCCTCTGTGTCGTCTTGTTATTGTGTTGCTATGTTTTGTAACATCTATCGTGTTTGTCTACAATTTTAAATGGTCATTTAATTTATGTTGTTTAAATGACTCTTATTATGTTTAAATAATTCAAATAATTTTTTAATTTATGTTCTTAATTTTTTATTTTGGAAAGCGATACGAATTACTGTGTGATTACACGCCTGCATGTATTTCATTTATGGTGCACTAAAATAGGTACTAAAACCGAAAAACAACAGCAATTAATCAATTCTGTGCAACTTGACATTGAGAAGGAGGGCTACGAAGCTGATTTAAGCCAATTAACGAAATCAATTGGTTTCATATGCAAGAAGCTTGAAGCGTTTCGGACTTATTACAACCGCAAAAAATCATCCGTTCTCCAATATCAATGCGCTTGGTTGAATGAAAATGTGTCAATTTTAGTAAATTCATCTTAGCAAACATCGGAAAGTGCTCAACGTGGCCGTCCTAGAGAGCTTTTCAGAATCTTCAGCGAGAACAAAGCGACGCCGTATAGCTCAGCTGAACGAGATCGATGAATCCGGTAAGAGAAATGTTCCAAAAAAAGATAACTCAAAATTATTTGACTCTGTATATAGCTTATTAGAGGATTCGTTATAAATATTTTTAACAATAATTATAAGTTTTGCTTCAATTTCATAGAACTAAATTTTTATGCTTTTTGTTTAATTTATTTATTTGGTGTGGGTGGGATTTGGGGCTTGGCTGGCGTGCGCACCAATAAATCTCCTCCATTTTTTTACCACTAAATTTAAATATTTTTTGTAAGTGAAAATTTAGTGAAAATTTTAACATCCTACCACCACCAGAAGTATTTTTGGCCGCGGCTCCATATAAGCGGATCCACTATGCATAGTGGGCTTTTTGATGTAATGCCTCTCTTCATCTATTTTTCTTCCTTTTTTAAAATAAGAAGCGTAACCACTGGTGGCAAAGTGTATAATTTTAGCTGTTTTCGGGATTTGTGCTTCCTATTAGTCAGATTTGTCACAAGTGGTGTTGTCCTGTTATTTGTTTGGAATTTTATATATATCACATTGCACCTATCTGTTAATTGTATTTTTAATTTTTGTTTTGTTCGCCTCTGGAGGATGTCAAAAATTGTAAATTTGTATGCCTGTGCTTACCAAATAAATTATTTTTTGTATTTTTAACAAAATTAATGTTAAAAAAATCGTGTCCGCGTCCAGCCTGTAAAGCGTCCACCCACGGTAATAGATTTTATATGAAAATCATGCTAAAATGTTCGTCTACGCGAGCTGGCGGCGACTAGATTTTGAATAGCCTGTAAACTAGGTATGTAGTAGTAGAACCATTAACGTAGGTTTGGTTAACGTAGGTCATGCTTAAGAAAAACACACTGCTAGTATTTTCTCCTTTATAAATGAGTGTTGATGTCAACAGCCTTTGTCAGGCATATACACATGTATTCCTTCAACTATTATTTGTATATAAATATGTGTATAAATTACATATCTCCAGTCCTGTTAAGGGTGAAGATTAGGTTGAGAGGCAAACTGAGCCTCTTATTGCTGAACTTGGGTTCAGACAATGAAACAAATTATTTTACGGCTAAGTGCCGGAGTGAATATTTATTTAAGCGACTTACTGGAAGAGCGCTGTATTCAAACTGATTTTTTAATACATAGAATATTTCACTTAAGCTAAGCCCAAAATTCGCATCATGCCACAATGTCATGGTCGGCAAGCCGACTCAGCAAATCTTCGGCGATAACGGAAACTCTTGCAGCAAAACAAAAGTGTCCGGTTACCGTCGCTGACCATTGCAGCTATAGCGCGCTGATACAATTTAAACAATGTCGCTTTCGCGAGGGCTGCTACTTAACTTATGGAGCACGCGATAGCGAGGGTAGATTATGAACTTATAAAATATCCTATGTTAAGTGTTACTTGTTAACTACTCCCCCTTCAAGTGTAAGGCCGTCCTCGGCCGACCCAATCCCGGCGACGACTTCTCGTAACTGCATTGCAGACTTCTTTGCACCGATGAGTCGACAAAGAGTGAGGCCAATGCAGATCAAAGCACAGCATATGGCTCCGATGATGAATGCCACACGATAGGCCTGATCAGTTCCGGCGTTTTTTTGGAATTGCTGTATCACCTCCAGATTACGTTCATTCAAACGATGAAGGTAAGGGAGGCTGAGGACATCTTGGGTGGCAGTGATGTTCAGCAAGGGAGAATTGGCAATACCCGGGACTCTATTACGCACGTTGTTGTGATTATAAAACAGAGTCCCGTTAATTGCGACTCGGTCTCCGAACGTGATGAGATGCGTGCCTTGTACCTGGATCTCAGTGCCGTTGTCCACCTGAATTCTTGCGGACCCGTCGTTGAGGATTATGATTCCGTCATCTACATGGGTGATTATTTCCAGGTTGCTCGGCTGGATCTCGCAGTGTGCCGTGACACCTGCATGGAGCTCTTTGGCACATGAACTCTCCAAAGCCAGACGACAAAATGTGGCTCCAGGTGAAGCGGCGCAACTCTGCAGTGTGTGGGTTTCTCCATCGCATTCGGCTATGACGTTGTCAAACAATCGCACTATGAAGTTCTTGTGGATAACAGGATAAATTGTGATCTTTCTGCAAGTTCTTTTAATCTTGGGGAATTTAATTATAAAGTGTATCGTGTTAATGGATTGAAGAACTTTTACGGACGCAACGGACATAAGATCTCCTATGGGAGTGTTGGTGGGTTCCTCTAGCCAAATTGATTTCAAATCTGAATGGTCCAAAATGTTTGGGCTAACAATGTTGGCCTTTGCCAGAGTAATAGCAAGCATTAAATTTTGCAACTCCATCATTAGCATTCTGTTTCTAGACAGAAGTGTTTCATATAAATGGCCAGTGTCAACCTGTGAGCCTTTGGCTATCTTGAGAATTTTGTTGACAGTAATTGTTAACTGATTAAGCTGGTCCTGAACTCTAGTGTCTATTTCTATCTGTCTATTATTGGCGTTTATCAATTGCATTTCAGTTAACCTAGTCTGCTCTAAATCCTCGGCATCGGGTGTACCCGCCACAACCTTTAGTATGGATCCTAGGAACTCTAAGCTCCTGGCGACTCTATGGTGCGTGCCTAACGCCTCCAATAGGTCTTGTAGATGTGCCGTGTCCACAATTAAGTAAGTTTGTAAAAATTATGCCAAGTGGCTAAAAGTAAGTTGAACAACTATATCTAGCTTATACGAGTTTGCCTAGTGGCTTAAAAAAGGTGTACAAAAAAGACAAGGGAGTCACTTTAGGTTGTCCTTGTGGACCACCCTCCCTTTAATGAGGACCTCGGTCCCCAGGTCTGCTTCCACTGTCTTCTCATCACATAAAGGTGTGAGTTTGTTTCCGAGCCGTCGGTTGGACTTGACCAAAACTCTGTCACCAACGTCGAAGACCCTATTCTGACGATTTGCGTTCTCCCTATTCGCGTAAACCGGGGCCTGAGTGGGCTGCAAAACCCTTGAGAAGGAAGGATCGACCTCCATGGGCACCGGTGCACCATTATTTTTATGCTGCCTACTGCTTCGTTGATCCGTCTGCACTGGGGCCTTATTTTGCTTGCTAAAGTGTGGATTCTTGGTACCGCTAGCTTGTGTTTCGGCTTGTCGCGAATGCCTCTCCTGTTGGTGATCCTGCGCTTTTGCATGCGGCTTGCGCTCTTTGTCCTCTAGACTTTTTGCGAAATTAGCCGCAAATGTGTACCTATCATGATTTGACTCAACTTCTTGCGCGAGAGCTAGCGCTGAAGGCAAATCTCTGGGCTTTGCTGCAAAGAGCACATCTGTAAGACTGCGCTTGAGACCCGATATGAACACACGCAACGCATCGTCACGGAATTTTTCACATAGGCCCTTTGCTAAAGTTGGCTCATATGACATGTTAACTTTGTTAGTGAGAAGAGTGAGTTTCTTCTCTACCTCGTCGTAATACTGGAGCAGGGACAGGCCACCTTGCCTCAAGGTACCTAATTCCTGTTCAATGACGTGAATGGGTCTCTTGTCACTGTATGTGAAATCTAGGCGATTTATTATCGCATCAAAATTCAATACTGTACCAAATGAGGCCAGCACCGCGTCTGCGGGGCCCCTGATCTTGCTTCTTATAATGATAACCGCCTGGTAATGACGAGAACTGCCATTATGTGGTCTAAAGATCTCGTAAGCGGCTAATGCTGCCTGCCTCCAAGATACATAAGCTTCCTGTACTCCTGCAAACTCAGGTAAACATTTGACGGCATCTAGTGGCTCGTCACAGTGAATGTCGTTTCTAATTCCTATAGCAGAATATGCTACTACTTGTGGGGCGGCAACGTTTGCTGCTGCTATTTGTTGAGCCAACTCATTAATTCTTTGGGTCAACGCTCGCTCCCTCTGCTCGTTTGCAGCGGCCTGTTCAGCTAAAGCACTGCTGACAGCCGACCTTATTACTTCCCTAAGCTGATCTGAATCCATTTTACCTAATGGGGGGGAAACTGCAGGGAGAGGTTTTGTAGCTGAGGCTTCGATGCGAATGTCACAGTCGGAATCTGAGTCGCTAAAGTGCTTGCGAGGTGTTCTGTATTGGCTGAACATGCGCAGGCCAGTGGCCGCGAAAAGCAAAACGGGTCGAATTACGTTGTAGCTCTGAACCACGAGAACTGTATGTATTGATATAGCACAATTTTAGACACAGAAAGTAACACAAATTAATTTTATTAACGAACTGGATGACAAATTGTTTTACCTAGAATTCTCAAGGCAGTCACTCTCACAAGTTCACCTAGTTCAGATTACTGTTATTAATTATGATCTGTTGCAATATTAAACACTCACAAGTACTAAACTAATTTTTACAAAAAATTAAGACTTTTGTATAAGAAAAAATTTTGGCTAGAGTATCCACTTACATGATTCCACTAACACAAAAAAAAAATATTTCTTTATTATGTTGGTCACTCGCAGCTCCCTCGCTGCTGTCTTATTTGTTGTTGCTTGTTGCAGCTCCTGTGCTGCTGTTTGGTTATTAGTGGATGTGGAGTCCGCCTCACATTGGGCGCCAATTACATATCTCCAGTCCTGTTAAGGGTGAAGATTAGGTTGAGAGGCAAACTGAGCCTCTTATTGCTGAACTTGGGTTCAGACAATGAAACAAATTATTTTACGGCTAAGTGCCGGAGTAGATATTTATTTAAGCGACTTACTGGAAGAGCGCTGTATTCAAACTGATTTTTTAATACATAGAATATTTCACTTAAGCTAAGCCCAAAATTCGCATCATGCCACAATGTCATGGTCGGCAAGCCGACTCAGCAAATCTTCGGCGATAACGGAAACTCTTGCAGCAAAACAAAAGTGTCCGGTTACCGTCGCTGACCATTGCAGCTATAGCGCGCTGATACAATTTAAACAATGTCGCAATCGCGAGGGCTGCTACTTAACTTATGGAGCACGCGATAGCGAGGGTAGATTATGAACTTATAAAATATCCTATGTTAAGTGTTACTTGTTAACTTATATATATTATCTACCACTGTTTTTAAATTTTCTTAGTTGAATATAAGTTTACCCGTTTAGTTGGCGTATACTTGGCCTGCGCTATCTTCCTATAACAATTTTTTTACGTAGGATTTGCACGTAATTGCCCACTCCAAAAAAGGAAAAAAAATCACCTAGGAATGCTTTTGGTCAATAATAAAGAAAGCAGGCCTACGTCCCGACTTAGCTAAACTGTGTACCAATTTGAAGTGCGCCTTTTTCAGCGTTCTTCCTCATATTGTGAAAGATTTTTTTATCTCTATCTTTTTCTTAATTTTTTTGTACAGTTTGGTTACGACATTGCGGGAGAAAATCATTATATTCCGAATTGCAGGGCGAGAGGTGAGGTTGCAAAAAAATTAAAATAAACTCTATCTTCGTACACACTATACGAGTCTGCATACTATTTTTGGTAACCCTCGCTCCTATGGTCCTCGAGATCTAAGTATTCATACAGACGGACGGACAGACGGAAATGGCTATATCGACTCGCCTGTTGATGCTGATCAAATACATTTTGGAGAATTTAATACACGCTTTAACCCTATGGGTACGGTGTCTAAAAAACTACGACTAATATGACGTTGACGAATACGACGATGACGATGATAACTACTACGTTGATGCTCATAACGATGATGATGACGACTACGAATATGATAATGACGACTACAAAAATGATGAAAACAAAGAGGATACAATTGGGGCAGTTGTAATAAAGGATATCCCATTTGTGGCAGAACAGCTTATCAACAGTTGAGAAATTCGTACGGAAAAAGCGAAACGTGATAGACGTATGTACGAAGAAGCAAAAGTTGATTAACGAGGCCACAACTACTTCAGAGTTTTTTAAATAAGCATTATTTAATATTAATATCAAAAATTTATAAAACTTAAATTATTCGAATAACTTAACATAAAGGGCAGTATGATAAGCATTTTGCCACAGTATTGTAGCGTACACAATATGCATACACTATGTAAAGTGATCATATGCCCAACCAAAGGCTAGAGTAAATTACTCGCAAACATAGCGACACTCTGTTGCTTTAATTACATAAACCAACCATACAAAGGTTGTCAAAATACATATGTGAGAACTGCAGCGTAAGCACTATGACGTTCGCATCCAATTGGTAGCCAATGCCCGATTGGCACTCCAATGTATGTGCCGTCTGCATATATGTACGTACAAGTTAACACGATGAACTCTGCGAGTGCCCACAAACATTAGGCCACTCTTCCCCTCGCACAAACTGCTGGCTCAGCAGAAAGGATGGAGAAGCAAACATGCCAACCGCTTGAGACCGTTGGACGGTCAGTCACGCTGCATCAGCAACTTTGGGCCAGCGAGGGATCTTTGGTGCTTCTTGGCTGGAGGGCCAGCAGGTATTCTGGTAGCAGCGACCAAGAGAACAACAATCATAAAATCATTTTAAACAATTATAAAATTATTCTTGTTATTCTAAAGCACTGATTGAATAAAACCTATTGTAATGATTCTAAAGTACCCTGGATTCTTATTTAGGTAAACTAAGGTTTTTGTATCAAATTCTTACTTAATTGTAAGGTAACTCCCTTATGACTATGTGGAAGTTAACTGGCGCCCGAGCCGGGACCGCCTCAAAACCACTCGCGAGTGTTAAACTGAGTGCCAGTGATATATAAATATAAAGAAATCAGAGAAACAACAAAACAAAAAAGAAAAAGATCAAATTATGAAAAAAATTAAATAACAACAAAGCCTCAAACAGCCGCCTGACAAACGAAACAGAACACTACAGTCAAAAAGTTTTTGAGTGAAAATCAAATGAACTTAAAAATTTTAAGTGGATGGCTGCCGCCTGATAAGCGGGGGCGCGGGGTTCAAAACCACGTTGAGGAATTACCATTCGTTAAACAACTCAACTCTGGTTGTCAGTGCGGTCTGGCCGAGGGGCAACCGCTTTGTACAAAGTGAACCGTGTCTGAAGCGGTTGCCTTAAAAAGAGACAAATGAAATAATAAAAAATCATTGAAACATGAGTACTCAAACCACTGAGGCAAATAGAGGTTGCGAGTGGCATTTTAGTTTTAACCAATGAAATAAATGAAAATGTGAATAAATTAGTTTTAAGAAAATGTTTCGTCGCAGTGCGTGGGCATTGGCCGCTGGCTGTGTCTTCTTTCAAGCGGGGACGTGGAGCCCACTCCTACCTAAGTAAGTCCTTAAGGACTAAGGGGGAAAAATGAATCCTCCCTCAACTAACAAAGGGGGGCTTAGTAACAGGCAGCCCACGCGTGCGACGAAAAGTAAAACAAAAAAATGCTTGCGACTTAAAAAAAAAAGAAACAAGAGAAAAATAGATATCAAAATTAAATAAAATAAAAAACTCGCAATGCCAATAAAAAAAGAGAACGAAACTAAAAATGCTAAAATTAAAAAAAAATTCAAGAAATCTTTTAACGTTGGCCCGAGTATTTTCTTCCTTTCTCTCAAAATATATGAACCTCGGATCAGAAAAGAAATCCTTTCAAAACCAAAGTACTAATCATTTTAAATTTCATTAACAGAAACACGCTGATCCTGTAAGGTGGGATTGCCATACAACAAAACAAACGACACCACCACTACTCAAAACAGAATATTACTAACCTCAATCACTCAGGTAAGTGAAGAGTGCTCAAAACTTAAAAAAATAAAAAGAGAAAATAAACAAAAGTCAATTAAATAAAAAATAATATTACATTCAAAAAAGAAGAATTTATTTGAAATAATTACTTTATTGGAAAATTTTATTTATAAAACCTTTTTTTTTCAAAAAAAGAGAAACAAACCGGAAAGTACTAATCAAATTAGTATTTAATTTAAAATAATTATTTTATTGCATTGTATTTTATTTTATTGAATTGAAATAGTTGATGATGTTGTTGAGAGATGGACAAAATTAAGAAGGACATTTTCACTTTACTAGCTCAGGTAGCCTCCCTTACGGAGGAGCTAAAAAGGCAGAAAGAAAAGGTGTAGATATTAGAAAGGAAGAATTCAGCCCTTACTGAATTCAATCTAAGGCAGATAGCAACCCTACCAGATTGCGTCGAAGAAATAAGGCCCTTCACGGGGGAAGCTGCCCAGTATCCAACTTGGATCAGGCAAGCTGAAGTTATAGTACGCGATTACGAGTTAGAAAAGGGACAAAGTAATATATAGGGCTATCGTCCTCCACCTGAGATCAATCTCTAGCGATGTAACAGATGACGATTGACAAGAAATTAGGAAGGTTTTTGCCTCAAACTACGAGTACAGAAAGGACATAGGGACTCTGGAATACCAGATGAGTATGCGGTGATGGGCGCCTAGACGCATACTACAATAATTCAATAGGCACCTCTCACTGATTGTGGCAAAACTCATGAATGCAGGGCACGCTAAAGGAGTGCTTGTAGCCCGCGAAAGAACCTTGCGGGTCTTCATAAAAGGGCTACCTCAAGAAATGTCGGGCTTGATCACAGTGAATCCCCCTAGAACCTTACCAGAGGCATTTTCAATTGCCCTGGAACTCGACAACGTCATGATCACAAAAACTTTAGCTTCATCGACCGTTTCCGTTAGGCCACCATATCAACAACGGGCCGTTTATCGGCAGCAATATTCATCAAGTAATTCCTTCCCAAGATTCAATAGCCCCATGACCTATGTAAATCATAGGACCCCGGCTCCGTATCAGACCCCCCTGGTACCAAACGGGTACCGTAGCCAACAAATCACTAGACCGGCCATTAAAATGGAACCAACAATCTCAGGTCAGTCTCGGAATCGATTCCCAAACCAGGGAAATTCCCAAACCCAAATCGAAGGGGGCGTCAAAAGAAGCACCAGCGAGTCAACTAACCCTTTCAAAAAGGCTCAGTATCTATTCCATGTGGAAGCACCAGCTGTGTCCGATCCCAATGCAGTAGACTGCTCCCCAAGGCCTAGTGAGGGTACTCCAAATAACGAACCATTGTACAAAGAAATGCCGGCGAGCACGGTTAACGAGGGAGACGAGGGTGCGGCCCATGGGGCCCCACAGCACTCCGTCGACCTTGTGATCCAAGATCAAATAAATTTTATGAGCATGGCCTCTCAAGTGTACCTTACATTGAATATGAAGATAGGAATGGGGTAGTGCGACAGTCAGGAACTATCTAACGGGGCTTCGGCGCTACAAGCCCCATTCCTAGTACAATCAGTTGGAGGCCCCATTAAATTATCGAAATCTACAACTGGTCTTTTTTTCGCCCCTTTGGGCAATAACACTCAACTCACATTTTACACGTTACCAAACCTAAACAGCTTTGACGGTATCATTGGCGATGATACGTTTAGGCATCTAAAAGCAAAAATTGACAGAGAACTTAATACACTAACTATACAACCAGGAGGGGCGATACCCCTCTTAAGCCGCAGATCAACCCAACTTAATTTCCTCTTAGAGGAAGACCACCCGAAAGAAGTCAAGCATACCCTTGAAGCCCTAATCAAAAACTTTTCATTCGTAGTGGGGCCGTAGAAACCCAAATTAAAGCATCCATCCGCACTCAAACGGAATATACCATCTACACCAGATTTAACACATACCCGGTCCACATGAGACAAGAAGTCGAAATGCAGGTCACGAAACTCATCCACGAGGTCATGATTCGGCCATCGGAAAGCCCATATAACTCTCCAGTCTGGGTGGTTGCAAAAAAACCAAAACCTAAACAATACTGCATGGTAATTGATTATAAGAGATTAAATGCTGTGACCATTTCCGACAAATACGCAATCCCAAACATTACCTCCACCCTAGCTAGTCTAGGTAGGGCAAAATTTTTTACTACCATCGATTTGACTTCAGGTTTTTACCAGATCCATATGAATCCATCGGACATCGCCAAAACTGCTTTTTCAACCCTTAAAGGGAAATACGAATTCCTAAGAATAAATTTTGGGCTTTAAAATGCCCCCGCCATTTTTCAAAGAATGATAGACGACGTACAATCGAAAAAGAAATGTTAGCAATAATTTGGGCACTGGACAGCCTCAGATCCTATTTATATGGGACCGCATCTTTGAAAATATACACTGACCATCAACCACTGATCTATGCTATGGGGAATAGGAACTTCAACGCCAAACTATATCGTTGGAAATCTAGGATAGAAATGGGAAAGCGAATGTGGTAGTGATGCATTGTCAAGAATCTCGTATGATTCACCCAGAATACCGAAGCAGATAAATTTGAATATTTTTAACACCCCAGATAATGACACTGACTCACTACAAGACGCCTCTGACCTTGTCCCACACGTCAAGGTCCTCATTAATGTATTCAAAAATCAGATTGTTTTTGAACCCGCTCGGTCAGACTACGAATGCGTCTCACCGCATGCCGGCTTCAATCGGCACTTTCTGCCCATTAAAACCTTTAACTGAAAGATTACCTTAGGCCATCTCTAATAAACGGAATTAAAATCCCGGATACTCATCTAAAACTTTTGCAAACGTGTTACCTCCACTCATTCACATGCTACAAACTTTGCGTCACGCAAAGATTGGCGACCGATTTGACCGATGACGACGTGATTTGTGGAGTCATCACCGAGAAACACCAAAGGGCTCATAGAAATTCCAATGAAGTAAGACTTCAGCTACTAGAGCGGGTCTATTTCCCAAAAATGGCGAGCAGAATCAAAAACGTTGTGGCAGCTTGCAAGACATTATACCCGTGCGAAAGTCTGCATATCGACATCTTCGCGTTAGAAAAACAAAAATTTCTCAACTGCATTGACAAATTTTCAAAGTTTGCCAAGCTATTCCCCATAGAGTCAAAATCAGCCCTCCACTGGCGCGAAAGGCTAGCGGAGGTGCTGCACTATATCACGGAAACCAAAAACATGGTAACAGACAACGAACGAGGGCTACCCCTATCCAATGGAGCGATGTCAATGGGCAAGTGGAACGGTTTCGCTCGACATTCCTCGAAATCTATAGATTGCTTAAGTCCGAGTTCCCAACCCTTAGGGTATCCGAGCTCGTACCCATGGCCGTTGATAGATACAACAACTCAATTCACTCCGTTATCGGAAAAAAGCCCGTTGGCTTGACAGATTTCATGCGCAGTACGCTAGAAGACATAAGCGGCCTGATACAATCTAAACAAGAGGCAGTTATCAGCAGAAACAACAAGGGGCAAAAGAAGCAGGTTAAGTATGAACCAGGGCAAGAAGTTTTTGTTAGGAACAAACAAATCCAGGGAAAAGGAAAAAAAATTCAATGTTGAAGAAATAAAGGAGGATAGAACAGCCACAATAAAGACAAAATCGGGAAAAGTGTTCCATAAGGCCCATCTAAAATCTAAGAAAAAGAATAAATAGACAGGAAATAAAATAAAAAATATACAAACACCAAAAATAACAATTAAAAAATATGCAAGCAAACAAAAAAAAACAGCAAAAAAAATAAACAAGAATGAACTAATATTTAAAAATTAAGAAGTTATTAAATAAAAAGCACTCTTGACGAACCAGGTGGTAACCAAAACTTAGCCTTAAGAAAATTCATATTATAAGCATTACTAACTCTCTCAAGGATGGCAATGGTGACGATGCAGTAGGCAAGTGCTGCCCATTTCTTTAATTAAGACTCTCCGGTTATCCCCCTTCAGCAAGGGTACGTTTGGCGAGTTAGTGGCGTGTTTCGGCCGATTCACGTCATAAAACTGCTGGAATTTCAACAGGCGATCCAAACAACTCGGGAGGAATCCACCCTGCTAACCGACCAGCGTAAAAAGATGATAGCGAACCATTACCTGGATCAGGCGGAGGAGGATACAGAAAGATTACTTTCCACACCGGCTCGGAAACGCAGGGCCGTAGAATGGCTCGGCTCAGCATGGAAATGGGTCGCTGGCTCCCCGGATGCGGCCGACTGGAATGCGGCTCTAACGACCCAGGATAGCCTTGTTGTGGGAAATAACCTACAAAACCGTGTCTACGAGAAGCTTTTCGAGGCTACGTATCGCACTCTGGAAGAATTAAATGGAATAATCGGCAACTCTATAGATGGATGAGGTGACCAGAGCGTGCCAACTAGCCAAGATGGGAGCGGTGAACTCGGACATGCTAAACGGAAAGAAGGTAGACGATATCTTGAGCGAGGTATCAGGACTCCCGTACCAAAACGCGATTGAGGCCATCGAATTCTGCCGGCCAACGCTGATGTCTAATGGGACCTCCCTGCTCTACGTCCTAGCCATCCCTTAGGTGATGGACAAGAAGTACAAATTACTTCGCTTACTCCCCACGATACGTGAGGGTCAGAAGCTCATCTTGAGCTCATCAACTAAATGAGAAAAGCTGCATCCCAAGACTCATCAAAGGTGGCAATGCACAATGCCATTACCTGAGGGACGCACAGGAATCAGTGACACTGATAAACGAAAGTACGGTGTTCCTCAATGGTTTTAACGAAACAGTGACCACCTCCTCGGGACAGCGTTTATTGTGAAGCTGGAAAATGAAACTCCAATGTAACTGCCATAGGTTACACCCCGATGCTACAGTACGTCCACGAATTCTCTGTCCGAAATCTGAGGAAATTATACGGCGACTCGAGAAGGCTCTAAATATCGTTGGTAACAGGGGCCATCGGAACTGTATGTGTTGTCATCTCGCTATACATAGCCTGGAGGAAGATAACATCCACGAGAGGCCTGGCGATACCACAGAAGGCCAACCCAGCGTCTTTACCCTAATCTGCGGGACGCGGATCTTCAGAGGGGGAGGAGTTAACACCATGAACTCTGCGGGTGCCCACAAACATTAGGCCACTCTTCCCATCGCACAAACTGCTGGCGCAGCAGAAAGGATGGAGAAGCAAACATGCCAACCGCTTGCGCAAGAGCCAAGGCGATGACACCAGATGCGCGTGCGACCGTTGGACAGTCATTCGCGCTGCATCAGCAACTTTGGGCCAGCGAGGGATCTTTGGAGCTTCTTGGCTGGAGGGCCAGCAGGTATTCTCGTAGCAGCGACCAAGGGAACAACAATCATAAAATCATTTTAAACAATTATAAAACTATTCTTATTATTCTAAAGCACTGATTGAATAAAACCTATTGTAATGATTCTGAAGTCCGTTGGATTCTTATTTAGGTAAACTAAGGTTTAATCAAATCCTTACTTAATTATAAGGTTTTATATCAAATCCTTACTTAATTGTAAGGTGACTCCCGCATGATTATGTGGAAGTTAACTTACATATGTATATGCTCTCGCTGCTTTATTTAAGCTAAGATTTTTTATTAAAAATATACGAGAGCATTCTCATAAAATATTTAACACATATTAATATATAATATGTACTTTGCATGGTCGAAGGCGCTTTCTTCTGCCTACAATGTGGCGATTTGAATTTATCCTTTTATCATATGGGTACAGGGTATACAAATTTTAAGTAAGGTGTAGTTATTGACAATAATAATGAAAATAAAACATAAATTATGTTGTTAGTTTAAGTGCAAATTGTTAAATAAAATTATTATCAATCAGCAAACTAACTAGCTTTAAAAAATGTGACTGCTTTTTAGTCTATAAATTGATTTAAATTAAATTACCTAGGATTTCTGGAGAAGAACCGTCGTTATGTTGTTTGCTGCGTTCTTTCATGTATTGTGCCCAATAGGATGATTGAATATAACGGCTGTTGTTTACAATTTTATTATTTTCAATGATTTGGTCGTATTGAACGGTTTCAGAGTTTTTAGTCGCCTTGCCATATTTTTCTGAGATGTTTTTGTTTTGGTTTATTTGCCCACGAATTTTCTTGTATTTTTTTGAATTAATAGAACACACATTTGGTTCTTCTAAAATTTTTACAATTTTTTTATTTTTCTCATATTTACTACCTTTGTATAGGCTATTTCGACACTGTTTGTAATCAAACGTTACCGGTGGCAACTGTCTTTCATCATAAGACGACTTTTGGTGTATTGGTTTCATTGTTGTGTTCTGCTGACTTAATATTTTTTTTTTATTTTTTTGACAGTCAAGTGGGCTCAAAGCTTTGAGATCTAACGATTCTCTTGCATTTGAAAGATCGGCATCCAATATCTGGAAAAAAGTGGAATATGAAACAAATATATTAAATGATGTAATAGTTTATTAATATTTTGTAACCCGTGTAAAACGCTTAATTTTTTAAATGGACGAGCTTTTTCACGCACACCTTAATTTAAATAAAAATAAAGTATTTAATTAAAACCCCAAGCATAAGTGAAGATTATTATTTTCCAATAGAGTGAAGTGGTGAAGTTAAGTCCCCATGATATAGTAGCATGCTCAAAATACCAGCTCACGAGCGCAAATAAAAAATAAGAAAATGAAAAAATTATGGAGCCTTTAATCGACCGCATGCAGCAACAATTTGTACATCAGGAGTCGTTAAGACAAAAGGTACTTTTGACATTGAGACCCCTCTTGGCTTTTTACATATAGATAACGGTATCTGAATTAGGACCAAAGATAAGATTATAATTACAGTCAAAAATGCTAACAATGGCTTTTCTTGTCAGTTTTCTATCGAAAAAATGTATAGATGTATACATTAATAGTTTTCAACCATTTTTTATTGTTTAATTCAGCTTGAAAGTAGAAAAATCATTCTATCCGATAATGTGATACCCATTTTTTGAAAAAAAAAACTGTGGAAATGGTTGAGCAAAGAATTTACCAGTTGGTTTATGTTCTTTAAATTTAGTGCTATTTTCGATGCCATCCAAATCGGTCTTCTTTATCGTATAGGCAGAAAAGTCATCAATAGCAAATCATTAAACAAAAAATTCTAGTTTTTTGTATTTAAATAAAAAAAAAAAATTATTAAATTATACAAAACTTTACATATATGAAAAAAAAGGTTTTAAGTTTAATTTTACAGGTAACACATGTGCGAAATTATAGGGTCATTCACTGAGTAATTTCGTTTCATGACAACAGCCGATCTTATTGAATTTTTTCCGGGGCCAACTTCGCGATTAACCGCTTTACCGTTATAAATTTCAAAAAAAATGCAGTTCAAGCAAGGCCAAAATTATGTGATGTGAAAAAAGAAGCATGCCAATGCCAAAATCGGTTTGTACAATTTTGCTCCAGGAATTTCAATCTTGATGCTTCACGTCCTGGAAGGTCTATTAAAGGCGATGTGGACAAAATAAAGTCGTTAGTCGATCCAAATCGTCGAATAACAACTTGAGAGATTGCAAAAATATTAAATCTGTCAAACGCGACCCTTGACAAGCACTTGAACCGTCTAGGAAAGTTTCCAAGCTTGACATATATATAGGTTCCTCATGACCTTACAAAACGAAACTTGCTTCGTAGCATTAACGACTGCGATACGCTTATTAGACGTCAAAAAAAAAAGATCCATTTTTAAAGAGCATTGTTACCGGTGACAAAAAGTGGGTTGTTTACAACAATGTAAAATGTAAGAGATCATGGTCTATTAAGGATAAACCTGCTCAAACCACATCAAAGCCCGATATTCACCAAGAAAAGGTTATATAGTCATATATTCAACGTCAATACCCAATAACTTATAAATTTGTCGCCCCCTAAAATTTATAACTTTAACGTAAACATACTTTTTTTATGAACACTTAAAAACTTGCAATAACAATTGTCCCTCTCAAAATTAAAGCATGTGAACGCTAACTTATAACGGGCTCAAAATGTAAATATTACTATAAATTTTACTATAATTACTATTAATATGACTATAAAACATTTTTGTTCTTCAGTTTTAAGTTTTTTTATAAACACTTGGACATCTGCAATAACAATTGCCCCCCTCAAAATCAAAGCGTATGAACGCTTACTCATAATTAAAACACAGGCCAATCAGATCCGTTTTATTTATAAACAATAGAACACTTGCAATAATAACTGCCCCCCTAAAAATCAAAAGCGTGAGAACGCTCATTCAACATTAAAATTCGGGACAATCAAATCGCATCAATATCGATCATGCCACTGAAGAGCTCACAAATTTAGCCTATTAATATTACTATAAGATATTTTTTTACAGTTCATTCAAAGATCAAAGTCCCCGCTTTTAACTCAAATAAATACTATCTATTTTTCCTTTTGGAAAGACCAGATATCTAATTATAATGTCCGTTTGGTGGGATTTCAGAGAATGGTTTATTTTGAGCTTATGCCGGACATCACAACGATTAATTCTCAAGATTATTGCAATAAGCTGGATAAATTAAGTGATGCACTCAAAAAAAAGAGACCAGAATTGGTCAATAGAATAGGTGGAGTGTTCCAACAGGATATTGCGAGACCCCATACAAGCTTGATATCTTGCCAAAAGCTATTGCAGCTTGCATGGGGAGTGCTACCACACCCACCATATTCTCCAGAATTGGCACCTTCGGAGTATTACCTGATCCGGTCTCTGTAGAATTTTTTGAATGATACCTTAAATCATTTTTTTGCGAGCAAAGATCAAAAATTTTATGAGCGTGGAGTCAAAATCTTGCCCGAAAAATGGCAAAGTGGAGAATACATAATTAAATTTTTTTTTTTTAATAAAAAAATTGTTTTTGAATTACTTAGTGAACGACTCAATATTTTTCAACTTTAACCCTCGAATATTAAGGCAGCAGCGATACTTGGAACCCTTAAGGAATATTCATTCGAAAGCTTGAGAAGTTTTCTATTAAATGTTTTTTTATCGCTTCAATGATTTAGAAAATATATTTTTATATTTTGCAACATAAAAATAATAAAGGCCACTTTGCGTTGCTTTTTTAAAAAAAAACCTTTGTGTTGATGACAGATGGCAACACGACCCTCTAAGGCTGCAAACATAGTGTAAAGACGAACAACGGTGAAGAACAAATCATATTAATTCGCTCGCCCGCAAGCATAGTGCGCGCCGTGACGAATATGAAGACGAATCGCAGGCAACAAGCTTAAAACGTTGCTGTACCGATTTTGACGACGAATCGCGTGCTTTTTACCGTTGTTTTTTTGTTTGTTCTGTCTAATTTGTGATTTGAGGGCCGCATATGTTTTGTGCAAATGTCTGCAATCAAAGAGGAATTAATTGCAGCAGTATTTAAAAAACGCTGTTTATGGGATAGCGAATAAGATTCATTTGCAAGCAACACGTTTGGCATAGATATTGTGGTATTGGGAAAATATAAATGCTTCGGAAACCCTGAGTCTCCAGAATTTTTCATTGTGTAAATCGCTGAGGAAGCAAAATTTCCACCGTCACTCTGACGTCCATAAACACCAACTCCGATGGTAATAAATTTACATTTTGCGTCAGCAACTGCCTGCACTATTGAGAAAATTTTTTTATAATTATAAAACATTGATCCTGAATTCGCCGGGCATTTTAGACGTATGTGCTTTCTATCAATAGATCCAACATTATTTAAGAATTCCCAAAGATTCCAATACTGATCGGCAACTATCTTTAAATTTTGTTCCGTGGGCACAGCAATATGTATACATAGATTGCAAAACTGTTCACAAAGCTGCACATGTCTCTAACACAACAGAACGAACCGTTGAAGCACCCATTTAAAAGTTAAAAGAGATTGATCTAAATGAAGTGCCAGTAGCGAGATATCTCAAAAAAGAAAAAAATTAAAAACAATCTTGTGCAATATATATTTTTTAGCTATGGCTTTGAAAAAAAAAAAAAAATGGAAACAATTGAGTCTTTCGCAAATTTATGTCTCAAAAAAACAATAAAGTACAAGATATAGACATTAATATTGACGAAGACGTTAATAGCGTAGATATAGGGGCGCCGCAATATGTGAAAGAAAGCGACATGAGTACGTTTGAACTGAAACCTTCCACCCCAAATCATCCTCCTAGAAATTTTAAACGGTGTCATAATAACATAGAAGGTGAAAAGCTAAACATCGAAAACAAAAGTTGGAGCTGTCAGAACAGAAAACAAAAAACAAGATTCCAGCCGACGATAAAGTATGTTGTTTGACAGAAAGGCATATGCCCACAGTATTGTAGAGTTGCAATATAACAAGTGGTCATATGCCTAAACTAAAAGATACAGTATGAGCGCATTAACAAAGTAACACTTTGTCACTCGCTTAAAAATTGTTTACCTTAACGTCACAATTAGCTTCCGAATGCTTTTCTTCTCAAATTTATAGGGTGCAATTTTTCATTTTTTTTTAAATTCAATTTAATAAATATACTTGCTCAATCAGCAGGTCATTATCTGATAAGAAATCCATTGCGACTAACATAACAAAAGGGCAACAAATTCTTCTTGCACTATGCAAACTATTAGCTTACTCGCAATGCAAGCAATTCGTCTTCAGCTCGTCGAGCAAAAAATAAGACCAAACTATGTACTTTAATTTTTTAAGTAACCAAGTAAGAAATAAAACACCACTTTACTTTTTTACTTGAAACTCGGCTTATCAGGTTGACGAAATATGTAAGTAAACGTTAATAAATTTACATATTTGCATGCTATGGTGAAAAAAGGTTTACATTTTAAAGTTCCCTTGCATTTATTTATTTATTTATTTATTTTAAAGTTAGGACTAATTAAAATTAATCGGAACTTAATTACTATAGAAGCGCTGGCTGCTTGGGCCTTCGGCTTGCCTTGTGTTTATATACATATTTACATATATACAGATTAATATAATTACAGATATTAGATTGTATTTTCCAAATTTAAGCCCATAGCAAGTGGTAGTAATTGGTTTTTTTTAGGTAGTTGATTATGGTGGAGAGGTTTGTTGTAGTTGGGTTTGCAAGGGTTGCTAATGGGCATAATTTTTGAAAGATTTCTTTCCTAATTTGGGAGGTTGCAGGGCAGTTTGTTAGTACATGTTCTATGTTTAGGTCGGATGTTGAGTTACAGTTTGGAGAGGGTGTTATGTCGTTTTGGTTAATGTAGTATTGTTAAGTCAATCTTGTATGACCTAATCTAAGTCGTAGAATTTGTATTTGGTCTATCCGTGTTATGTATTTTTGCTTCGTGTTTTTGAGATAGTGTCCTGTGTGTTTTAGATTGCTGTTTAACTGTTGGTACCATGTGTTGCAGTGATTTATGTTGTTTTTAAAGTATTTGCTTATGTCACTACAGTTGAAGTTGGGAGTGTGGTGGAAGAGGGTATGCATGGTGGATTTTGCGGTTTGGTTCGCAAGTTCTTTGCCTTTTTATGCCACAGTGGCTGGCGATCCAGAGAAGTTTTATTTTGATGTTGGTTTTGATTAGAGTTGATCTTATTAATGTGGGGTAGAGGTTGTTCTTGTTGATGTTGCCAATGAATTTAATAGTTGATAGGGAGTCGGAGCATATTATGAAGTTACCTTTCTTACTTCTTGTAAATTTAATTGCTTCCAGAATGGCTATCGTTTCTGCGGAGAGGATTGAGGAGTAGTGTGGTAGGATGCCTGTTTTTAGGACTAGAGTATCGGTGGTTATGGCGAATGTGGCAGTTTTATGTTGTAGGGAGCCGTCGGTGAATAATATTCACTGAAACAATATATTTGTGTTGATTGTGTTTGTCTCTATGTTCTAGGAACATTTTTTGGTATATTTTTGGTGATGTGATTGGCTTACTAAAGTTATGAAGAGAGGTGTTGATGGTGGAATGTGGGAAGAGCCATGGGGGTGTGGTTGTTTGTTTGTTGGGTGGTGGGAGGTAGGGGATGTGGAGTTCTTTGCAAAAGGATATGATTTTTTCTAATGTGGATTTTAGCTTCTTACTGTTTTGGTGTTTTATTTGATTGGTAAATTTGTGGATTGGAAAGTTGGCACTATGAAGGATTGTTTTGAATGCTTTGACTGTCATTAGGTATATTTTTTGCTCTATTGTAGGTAGGTTGTCTTCAGTGTAGACCTAGGCGCGTGCCCATAAATGAATATGGCGTAATCTATTTTGGCTATGAGTGTTGCCTTTGTTATGTTGACCAGTGTGTGGGTGTTGCAGTTGAACTTAGGGCTAGCTAAACATTTTATTATGTTCAGTTTGTTGTTAAGGGATGGTTGGATGTGTGTTATGTGCGAGTACCATCTGTATTTATTGTTTATTGTTAGACCTAGTATTTTGAGTTGGGTTACTTGGGGGATTGCAATATTATAAGAGGATAGGGTACAATTGGAGTTCTGTTTTCTGCAAATGTGCAGGTGTTGGCATTTTTTGAGGGATAGTGAAGCTCCGGAGTACGAGCACCATTATTGGATTTTTGCAAAAAGGGAATCTAGATTTAAGGACTGATTTTTTTCTCTACTGAGGGGGATTATAAGGAAATAATCGTCTGCATAGGCACTAAAATGTATTTCTTTTTGTAGGCTGATTATATATGCTAGTTTGTTGTAGGCGATTAGGAAGAGGATAACTGATATTGGTGAACCCTGGGGGATGCCATTAAGGAGTGGGAAGGATAAACTGATAGTGGTATTAATTTTTGTTTTTATATTTCTGTTGGACATAAAGTTTTTTATGAAGTTAATAATTTTGGGCCCAATTTCCATTCTATTAGTTGGTCGATTATGGAGTGCACTCCAACTCTGTCAAAAGCGTTTGAGAAATCAAGGACAATGACAGCACAGTGCTTTCTTTTTCGCAGCGATTTGGTTATCAGGAAGTCTGCTGTCAGCAGACCATCTGAAGCCGACTTGCCACGTTTGAATCCGGAATGATAAGGTTGTTTTTGGTGACAAACCAAGGAAGGTGTTTGGATTTGATTATTTCGAGTGTTTTTGATAGGCAGCAGTTTAGGGAGATTGGTCTATAATTGGTTATTGAGGTTTTGTTGGAGGTAGGCTTAAGAATGGAGATAACTAGACTGGTTTTAAATGACTGTGGAATGAAATTTTTATATAGATTATTAAAGAGGTGAGTAATTCTTGGTTTGACTGTATTGGAGGTGTTTTTTATCATAGGGTATGATATTCTATTCAGGCCACGTGTAGTCCTTTAAGGGCGTGTAGTGCGGACAGGAGTTCAATTTGAGTTATGTCGGATTGTATTGTTTGGGCTGAGGAGTGAGTTTAATAGTTTATTTGAGTGTTTGTTTGCAATAAAGGTTTGGTTAAAGTTTGTATCTTTAGAATGGTCTGACCAGTGTTGGGCAAATTAGTGGGCTATGGAGAATGTGTCTGTTATAGGTAAGTTGTTGTTTGGGTTTTTTATGCAGTGGATGTGTTTGATTAGGTTAAGTCCGCAAAGGCGTCGTATATTGGTCCAGATTTTGTGGGAGAGGTGTTTTGTTCTATTGTAGAAGTGAATGCGGTTGTAGCTCTAGTTTTGGATATTTTGAGTTCCCTCCGAAAGAGAGCGTTGGCTTTTTTGCAGCTGATTAGGTTGTCGGTGTTATTGTTACGTTTGAAAGCTATCCAGGTGTGTTGGTTTTTGGCTCTAAGTTCGGTGAGAGTTTTATTCCACCACGGTGTATTTTTATTTAAACGGTTTGGTGAGGATTGTGGAATATTATGGTGTGCAGATTGAGTAATAATTTTGTAAATATTTGCAGTTTCTTTGTTTATGCAATAAAGGCTTGGTTAAAGTTTGGCTAATTGATATTTTCTCACTTATAGTGTGTGCTGTTTGTGTGAGGGTTGGCCAGTTAGCTTCTTTTATTTTAAAAAAGGGACGAAAGAAGTTGTTGTTTGATTTCGACTGAGAGAATAGGGAGATAAGGATTGGAAAGTGGTCGCTTCCGTGAAGGTCGTCGATAATTTCCTAATTAGTGAATGAGGTAAGCTGGGGAGAGCATAATGACAGGTCGGTGTGTGTGAATGTCTCACAACAGTGTGTGAGAAGTGTGTTGGGGAGCCGTCGTTAAGGATGTGGAGGTTCGCGCTTTGTAGAAATTTGTGAAGGGTTTTTTCTCTTTTGTTTGGACGTGGTGAACTCCAGCTGTTGTGCCAGCTGTTGAAGTCCCCTACGATAATCTTATTGGTTTTGTTGGTTGGGTTGAGGTTGTCGTTTAAGGATTTAAGGGAGAAAGTCCGGTTCGGGGAAATGTAGATTGAGGTAATTTGGATTTTAAATTTTGATTCTGTTTGTACACTAAGGGATTCAAAATGGTTGAATTGGTTTATTTGGGTATTTTGGATGGATTTTTGGACTAATATGGCTGTGCCGCCAAACCTGTTGGAAGCTGTATTGGTAAAAATTTGATAACTAATTGGAATAGGTATAAGTATGTCTGTGTTATAATAGTGTGTTTCTTGAAGGCATATTATATGTGGTGAGTATTTTCTTACAATGGTTAGGAGTTCGTTGTAGTTATTAGTGTATCCTTTTATGGTCCATTGTATTATTTTAATCATACTTTTCTTTAGGCTAAGTGAGGCTTAGTTTAATGTACTTTGTTGTTTATAAAGGTTCGCTGTCGCTGTTGTTGCTCTGTTGGTGTTTGGTTGGGTTTTTTTTTTGTGGGTTTGAGACTGGTAGAAAGGGGGTTAGTTTTAGGGTCTTTGGCAAAAATTCTTATTATTAAATCATTAGTTTGTTGAGATGAATATATGTTCTATTTGATGGGTTACCGTCGGTTTCCATGTCCTCTGGTGTAGGCTGGTTTTTGTCTTGGGTTTGTTGTTTTGTTGGTGACTCTGTTACTTTTGTTGAATTGGTTGGTAGGTTGTGTCTGGTGGTTGATGTAGGTTGTTTTTGCGAGCTGCTTTGTGAGTTTGTGTTAAGATTCTTGAGTATTAGTTGTGTGCAGAGTGGGACGTCTTAGTATGTTGGCGTATGTGCTTTCCAATTCTTGGTTGAGTCTTGTATAGTATATGTTAAGTGCTATTTTGTGGTCTACCTTTTCGGTGATTTTTATTGCTGTTAATTCTTGTTGTTTGCGGAATGGGGTGGGTGAGGGGGGCGAGGGGCGGGATGTTGATGGCCTATTTCGGGGTTATTTTTGCAGTTGCAGTTTTTGCATGACTCTATTGCAAACGGATGTAGGATGTCCGAAGCGAAGGCACTTTTTTCATCTGAGTGGAAGAGGGATATATGGCCGGATGCGTGCGGTTTCGTATCCGATTTTTATGACTTCTGGTAGTTTGAGCGTGGCGAATGTTAGGGTGATGAGAGTGGTTTCAGCAAGTATGACATTGTTGTTCTTACTGTTGTTTGTTTGTTGGGTTGTATTTGGTTGTTTTTTTTAGTATTTTCTTAACTTCTGTTATTTTTTGTGGTTTCAGTTGTAGAATATCGTTTTCATCTATGCCTCGTAGTTCGTTGCAATAGATAACTCCTTTTGTGAAGTTCAATATTTTGTGTTCTGACGCTGAAATATTTATATCTGCCATTTTTTTTTTTAGTTTTAATAGTTTTAATGCTTGTAGTTTACTTTTTGCTTTTATTAGAAGTGAACCGTCTCTTGTTTTTTGAAAGGTTCGACTTCGCTTCCGCAAGTGTAGTCAATTGTTTTTTTTTTTTAATTATAAACGGCGACACCTTTTCAAATGTGCAGTTATCATTTCGCTTTAATATTATGTATTTTGGTTCGCTCAAATGTTTGTTGTTGTATTGATGTTTGAATATGCCTATGTCTGGTGGTTCTTGCATTGTTGGTGTTGTGGGCTCAAGCCCGTCCTAACGGTTTGCAGTGAGTGTTTTGTTTTTGTTTATTGTTTTGCTTTGTGCTTTAACTTCGTTTGTCGAGTTAGTATTTTGTTGTTTTTTATTTTTTTTTCGTAGGTTTGGTTGCTGTGACACGTCTTATCTCTGTGGAGGCTGTTGTGTGACTGTTGAGTTCCCTTGCATATTTATTAAGCCTCTTTAAAAATGACAATTCTTCTTAAACTATTGGATGTAGCACAATAGAGTGTATTACATATGTGAAGGAAAGACGAAAGAACACAAAAAAAATTTGGCTTCTTCTAAACAAACGGAAACAGAATTTGAGTTTTTGGTTGCACTTGGTGTTTAGATTTGGAGTAATACAGTTCAATTAATTGAAAAACCATTAAATTTCAGAATATGCCTCGTGGTCAAGACGTAAAGATATAAGGTGGGATTATCGCCTTCAAAGCCAGTGGCAACAGTGAAATATATATTGCTTTTTAAATTAGGAGTAGTCAAATATTTGTTAAAATTTTTTTAAAAGATCCTGTTTATTTTGGCTCCATAAGGATTGGATTGGATTATGAATCCAATTGAAAGAATTTGAATTTAGTGTACTCCTGATCTGTATGCTGCAATAATTGCCAAAGAACCTACGTGTCGAATGATGATCTGTTGGCTGTGTCAGAATGTGATGCATGTTAAATGTGCTGGTTACACTGCCAAGGTAAGAGTTAGTATTGGGCAGGGTGGAGGCCGCGATTCAGGCTCTAAGCTTGAGGAATCCGTTGGCTCTCTTTCAGCATTCGCAGCGTCGACTGCTTCGGCTGCAGTTGCAGTTGCCACTTCCAGGAACCTCATCGCCATCCCACCAGTCTTATTTATCGGTGTGTAGTTATCCTTCAGAAGCTGACAGAGATTTTTGAATTGTTCATTTGGATGAAATCGTTTCGATGCTTTTATACGAAAATTCTGTTCCTTTGCTTAATTGGATTCTCCGATATTTTTCTAATCGTACACAGGATATTCTCTTCTAGACTTCCTTTTCAAAGACTATCCAAATTGCCTTTGCGATGCCACAGGGTAGTTATTTAGATCCATTGCTATTAAACATTTTTATTAACGAACTTCCCTTCCTTTTTACACCAGAGAGTGTAAGACCCTTCGTCTTCTAGTTTACTTCAAGCATATCTAAATAATCTTTATCGTTGGTGTGAAGTCAACATATCAACATATTCAACCGAAACGGTTCTAAATGCAAATAATTAATTCTAATTTAACAATTTATTATTTCGACGATTCTTAAAAGAGATTAGACATTATGACTGAATTAGGTGGACCACATATTAACCTTTAACTATATAGTATATCTGTGGGAGTGGTATGGTAACAGCGAATGGCCAGACGACGCACAGATGTGAACAGTAGGGCCTTTTTTATTTGGGGGTGCAAAAAATATATCTTCTAAACTAATGAAGGAATTTAAAAAACTTAAAAAGCAAATAATAGAAAATTAGCTAAGCTGTAAAATGCATTTTCGTCAAGAGTGCAATGTAAGAAGGTAGAGTGCAATGTAAGAAGGTACAATATTCAAGATCAAGGTTACAAAATATTTTCATGCCTATTTTACCTATAAAATTAACTTTAAAACTTTTTTAATGTAATTTTTTATTAATTTTAATGAGTACATCATATGTTTATATGTTTTAACTCTATTTTTTACCTTAAATACAAAAAAATTTAATTTTGGGGTTTTTTTTTTTATTTTGCATCGTTGCATGTATTCATCAATAATAACATTAATATCTAACAAACTTAACATTTCGGAACCTTTTGTAGTCGTTGTTTTCACATTTCTGTTCTTCCTCGGATAGCTTCCCAATTGGTAAGCACTGGTTCTTTATTTCTTTTTATAAGCCCAAATCTTATGTATTCAGGAGGTAAGTTTTTTCTGAGGATACAATTCAGTCAAAGGTTGAGCTGCAGCCATGATTCATGATTTACACTAGAGGTGGAGAAAAATCGATAGTCGGCATCATCGATAGTGAACGATAGTTTTTCGAAGACCAGCGACAGTCGTTGTTTTTACATTCCTGTTCTTCTTCAGACAGCTTCCCAATTGGTAAGCACTGATACTTAATTGCTTCCTTTTTATGAACCCAAATCCTTTGTTCAGTAGGGGAAAGTTTTTTTTCTTGTATACAATTCAGTCTAAAGTTAAACTTTTTTGACCCATGTTGAGCAAATTTTGCATCATTTTTATCATCTATTCAAGCAATGCTTTTTTAAAATCCATTATATCTTGTCGCGACGTGAAAAAAGAGAGTCGGACAAAAGTTGGCTACAACGATTTAAGAATTTTTGAAATAAGCATTATACTTACTACTTATACCAAAAATGTATAATAAAACTTAATAACTTAATAATAACCCAATTTAGTAGGCAGAATCCTTATTTATATGGTTGGCGCCACACATGCAGGTAAACGACAGTGAACATGGCACAACTCGCTTTAACGGTTTTCGAGAAAAGTTACGCACAGAAAAGAGACAAAGCATTAAACTATTTTACCATTATGTATTTAAAAGAGATGATGATAGCGGTGAAGCGGTTATGTGAATTTTAAGGTTTTGACTACAAAACAACAGATGGTCGATGGAGGAAGTGGAAGATGATAATGATTTTAACAATGAACAAGACGTTAGAAGCAAAAACAACCCTTCAGCGATGAGTGTTCCAGTTCAAAGAGTTCCGGTTCAAGGTATTCCGAGGTTAGTTTTTAACCTTTCAAGATGTCGAAGATTCAATCGGAGCAACAGCGCTTCTCAACGAAATAAAGTTACCGACAAACAGTGCTGAATTGATGGTTGAAAAATTAAGCGAAATAACAGCGTGCTTCTTGCAAATGAATACATCCACCTACATAGAGAATACATCCTTGATTCACTACGTTATTGATGATATCGACGATTCAGGTGCTAATACGTCAATATTGTATGAAGCAACAAACATAAATAAATTCAAACAAAAATTAAATGCTACAAAATCTTACGGGACAAATCTAAAACCGAAAACAAAAAATTTGTACCCCTTAACAGACACAGAAAATTATCACAAATTTCAATCGACGCAAAATCGAAATCCAAACAAAGATGTGAAGCGCTGTAATTGTGGTCTGAAAGAATATACATCTGTTGATCGGTAGCATAAAAACAGTAAAGAAAAGTTTTAAGTACAACAATTTTGGTCATATTGGAAAAGTTCAAAAAACGTAAAATAAGTAACATACAACGACGTATAAAAAATAAAAAAAGACAAAACTAAAACAAGTTCGGTAACGGCGACGCGATTCATTCGAATAACATTTCGCGGCCGACAATGAAGAATTCAGATCGATATTACTGGTAGTCGACTAAAAGTTTTAGGATGAAGACTTGGTGTTAGGCAAAGAATTTTGAAATGAATGAAATTACAAGGATTAAATAAAACCTTTAAAAAATATAAAAATCTAAAAGCCTTAATGACAAATTCGACAAACGTGAAAGTGCAAATCGTAGTCAATAATGATACTCCAATCTCCTCGCCCCCTTGTAGAATAGCTTACGACGAAAGATGCCTAGTACATATTATATTAGAAAGTATAACGTGTCAGAATACAGTATTACTAGACCATCTTTCTTCACCATTAATCGACGATCGATTGGACAGATTGGTAAGTGCAAAGCTATCATTTTTCAGCCAAAGGCATACTCCAAAACTCTTAAAAGTCCTGAAACTATGGTTTGTTAATTAATTTTAAAAAATACAACATTTTTCAAAAGAGAGTAGAGTTTTTGGGACATGATATCGAAAAACAAAAGATATGTATTTCTAAAGAAAAGAACAATGCGAAATTTTCCTATCCCGTGAAACAGAAGCAACTTAAAAAATGTTTATGATTAGTTGGATACTTTCAAAAATTTGTACTAATTGCATTTTAAAATTTACTAAAAAACGCAAAGTTCTATTTTGTTTAAAACAAAATCGATTTATTTAATAGCTTAAAACCACTCATTACGAAGAAGATTGTGTTAAAAAGCTTTCACAAAATTTCACCGCATGACGGGTTACTTCACCCTGTGTTTATATGAGCAGTGAGGCGACAGAAGCTCAGAGAAAGTTTACGAGCTACGAATTGGAAATTTTAGCTGTTATCTCTGCAAAAATTTCTAGTCTCTTTGCTTAGTATTCACAGCAAACTGAACGATCTTTAAGAATGAGACGACGAGATAAAGGATATAATCAACATACTTTCCGAAAAAGTTCACACAACGATTCTTGCATAGGCAGGACAGCTAAGAGCGGATGGGCACTTAGAAAGATCTTGCGGTTGATCTTTATGTGTTTATATCAAATCTTTCTGTTGACGATCCGAGGAAATATTTAAAGTTTGTTGCAGAAGCACACACATAACACAGTTTAAGTTGCTAACATTAATAATTAAGGAAATAAAGTAAGCAAGTCGCCTCACCTACTCAGAAATACCCAGTACCAGTGCGCCCTTTATGCACTCTTCGTATTTTATGTTTAATCTCTAGCCTTACCTCTTTCTCTCTTTCAAATGCGAAGTCGAAACACATAGCAACAGCATGCCATCTCACTCACCCCCCTCAACATTGCCTGTAAAAAGTTAGTGCATATAACTTGGCTATTTTTCATCCGATTTTTATGTTTACCAAATTTTATTACGATACTTTAAATGTTTTTTTTTTGCGAATTGCAGGGGCAAAAAAAATTTGAAACAAACTTCATCTGCGTACATACTATACGAGTCTGCATACTATTTTTGGTGACCCTCGCTCTTATGGTCCTTGAGATCTAAGTATTCATACAGACAGACGGACAGACGGAAATGGCTATATCGACTCGCCTGTTGATGCTGATCAAATACATTTTGGAGAATTTAATACACGCTTTAACTCTATGGGTACGGTGTCTAAAAAACTACGACTAATATGACGTTGACGAATACGACGATGACGATGATTGATGCTCATAACGATGATGATGACGACTACGATTATGATAATGACGACTACAAAAATGATAAAAACAAAGAGGATACAATTGGGGCAGTTGTAATAAAGGATATCCCATTTGTGGCAGAACAGCTTATCAACAGTTGAGAGAGTCGTACGAAAAAAGCGAAACGTGCTAGACGTGTGTACGAAGAAGCAAAAGTTTATTAACGAGACCACAACTACTTCAGACTTTTTTAAATAAGCATTACTTAAAACTAATATCCAAAATATAAAATAAAACTTTTCAGTCGCCGACTAACACTCATTGCGAGCAGACGTCAGTTGCTATCCATTCGTTCTGTTATCAGTTCTCTTCTTTCCCCACACTCTTTCTATCAACCGTTACTTGCACAAAATATTAGTTTCAAGCGTTTGATCGCCGATAAAAAAAAAAAAAAAACCATGGGTGGCCCGGGGCCCCCAAACCTGGGACATAATCGGTTCAGCACTCTGGCCGACAGTCCCACAACAAAAAAACGTAAACCACCTTCAAAAACTTTAAATGACTTTCCCGAACTGCCATCTAACAACATTGCTAACCCAAAATATATAATAATCTCCGCCAAAGACAGTGATAAAACAATCTCAGAATATTCTTGCTTCGCTGTACACAAGGCGCTGAAGCACATCAATAAGAATATTAACTCAATAACAAATTTAAAAGACGGAAATCTACTAATGCTGGTTCGATCAATCGACGACGCCAACAAATTCATCAACGCAAAAGAACTCCCAGGTATATGCAAAATGGAATGCCAACTCCACCAATCACTTAATTCGGTTAAAGGGACTATTTATGCACTCTACCTTATTAACGTGCCCGAAAACGAAATTCTCGAAGAGCTCGCCTCCCAAAAAGATATCGCAATCTACAAGTTCACCAAGCAAGTTGAGGGTCTAGCAAAACCGTCGGGTGTTATACTTTTTACTTTCGATCTCTACAACCTTCCATCGAAAATCGACATATGCTGGCACACTGTAAAGTTATCCGAATTCGTTCCGAATCGCATGCGGTGCAAATCTTGCCAAAAACTCGGCCATACCCAAAAACACTGCAAGAACGAACCAACGTGTAGTAACTGTGGACTCACCCCGCACTCTGGTACCTGCTCTCCAAAATGCGTGAATTGCTCACAGAACCATGCTGCCTCAGACAAAAAATGTAGTGCATTCATACAGCAAAAAGAAATACTGAAAATAAAAACCACGAAGAAGTGTACAATGAGAGAGGCAAAGCTTTATTACAAAGCTGCCTTGCCTAAACAATCCAAGCCCGACAGCTACGCCGCAGTCACAGCAAACATAGAAAACGAAAATAGCACAGCACAAAAAGCAAAGTACAACATAAACCGTCACACTGACAAGAGAAATATTGGTGGCTCTGACGATCGCCTCTCGTCGCCCGACTCGCCTCCACAAAATAACACTCAATCTCCTTCTACTCTCTCCTCATCACTTCCCTCCTCATTCCAACTGTCCCCTTCTCTATCTCAATTCTTAGGAAAAACACCCAATAACCGAACAAAACCAAAATCAGTCACTCACTCACTCACTCACACTTAACACAAAACAACACCATCGATTGTGGCTCAATTGAGTCATTATCTGATTCAACACCAAACAACACCATCGATCAAGATCGATCCGAGTCAATGTCCGACTGATACAACAATAATAATAAGTAATAAAAAAATAAAAAAAATACTATGTTCCCTGAAGACATACATATAACAATTATTACTTCATTTATCTATGACCATTAAAGTTATTCAATGGAACCTAAAAGGATATATAAATAATTTTGATGAATTAACGATTCTAATAAATAAAATAAATCCAGATATAATATGTCTTCAAGAAACTAACTTACCTTTTAACTCAAAAAACATAATCTGCAACAAACAATACATAGGTTACTTCACTAACCTACCACACAACCTTAATGCCAAACAAGGAATAGGAATTCTTGTTAAAAGGCACCTACCGCATTCTCTGCTCCCTTCTCTGACCAGCTCAAGTATACTTCACTTGGCCATTCAATTAAAACTTAACGAAAAATTTACTATTCTTAACAGCTATATCCCCCCTTACCAATATTTTTCTGGGAACGAAATACTTACAATAATTAACAGCTTCTCCGCTCCACTATTGTTTACTGGAGATTTCAATGCCTGGGGTTTTGCTTGGGGCTCTCCACGCACCACCTCCAGAGGAAAAAATATTATCGAAGCCGTCTCAAAAACTAACCTATCTCTTTTGAATAATGGCAGTCAAACACATTTTTCCACACATAAAACCTACACACACATAGACCTTACGTTTATCTCCTCTAATCTGCATCCACACTGCAATTGGGAAGTTTTACCCGACTTATACAGCAGCGATCACTTCCCAGTCATAACTGAAATACTAAATCAGTCTCATTTTGAAAAGTCTAAATTCTCTCCTTGATTTAGCCAATTGGGAATTGTTTCGTTTAAACTATAATACCCACACCTCATTCACACAAAATGCAGACATTCAACTGCAAGTCTCCCAAATTACCAAATCAATTCGGATGTCGGCAAATAAGGCAATTCCACAGACCAAACCGCACACATTTAAAAGAAAGATAATTTGGTGGAATAAAAATCTGGGAGATCTTCGGGATAAAAAGCAAAAATTATGGCAAACCTATAAACACAAAATGACAGATGCTAACCTTATAGCTTACAAATGAGCAAATGCGTTCTTTAAGCGTGCAGTTAAAGAAGCAAAACGTGAGAGCCTCGGTGCCTTCACATCCAATATTTCTCCTCAATCCTCCTCCAAAAAAATCTGGCGCGACATTAAATCCCTGGTGGGAGTCCCCCTTCCCCAGCTTAAGTGTATCAGAGCCAATAATACATTAATAACGTCACCCTTAGAAATATCGAACATATTTGCCACAACTTGGTCAAAGTATTCCGAGGACTGCAACTTCAACATTCAATACAGGCAACAAGGGGCAGCATCCCTTGAGTATGTTCATGCTCCTGGTAGACTTAGTCTATCTGCTAAACAACTCGAATACGATTTCACAGAATTAGAACTAGAAACTTCCCTAACAAAAGCTAAAGGCAAAACACCAGGTCACGACAGAATCTCCTATCCGATGCTTAAACAACTGCCCGCCACAGGCAAAGCAGAGCTTCTAAACCTATACAACAATATATTTTCTGTTGGTCAATACCCCCACGTGTGGAAATCTGCCATCATTGTACCTATCCCAAAACCAAACAAACCATCTGATGAAGTTGCTAGCTACCGACCCATCTCATTACTTCCATGTATCGCCAAAACATTCGAAAAAATGATCGCCCGTAGACTCTTATGGTACGCTACCAAAAATAAACTGATCAGCTCGAACCAAGTAGGCTTCAAATCCAAACACAGTACGATGGACTCTCTGCTGCCCTTGCAGCACTTCGTGTCAGACGCCCTTTCCTCAAGAAATCATGTCACGCTTTTGGCGACTGATTTCGAAATTGCATTTGATCGCGTGGGAGCCCATACCGTTCTTCAGCAACTCGAACAATGGGGGTTGGGTACAAAAGTCTTCAATATAATGAAGGCTTTTATGTCCCGCCGCTCATTTCGAGTCAGGATCAACAACGTACTTTCAAACTATCACAATTTATATACTGGCATTCCCCAAGGATCGCCATTATCGGTTATTCTATTCATTATAGCATTTGAAGAAATCAACAAAATTGTATCTAATCATAAAAAAATTCAATTAATCATATACGCAGATGATGCCATAATCTTTAGTAAAATCAAAGACTTAACAAAACTTAACAATATTCTAAAAGATATACTTAAGGAAATATACAACTGGGGTCTGGGCTCTGGTGCAACCTTATCTCCCAGTAAATGTAAAATTTTGCACATTTGTAAAAAAAGAGATGTACATACTCTAGTTTAAGCTTTAATAACTTTACTATAGAATGCGTCCAGGCTTTTAAGATATTAGGCCTATATTTCGACAAGAGAATGACATTTAAAAATCACTGTCTGTATCTCAGAGATAACCTTGAAAAAAAACTAAGCTCTTAGCTCCAAACATTCCTTAATAAACACAAATAGTCTTATAAATGTCGCCAGGGCTCTTATACTGGCAAAAATAGATTACGCGTTGCCAATATTCGGCTGGTGCGCAAAGTCACATGTCCGCCTGTTTAAACCAGCCTACCACACGGCGAAAATGTTTTGCTCCCCTAACCAGCTCCTTCAAACTCTGGTACGAAAGGCTATAAAACAACGGAGAACTTACCGATACCTCTCCACAATAAGCCGATGCGCCGCTCTCTCCAAAGAATGGAATATCGCAACTCCAACAACACCGAAAATCTCCAGCGCCCCTTCATGGCTTCTTAGACAATCCTCTATTTACTGCGCGCTACAGGAACTTCCAAAAAATCACACAAGCGGGGAAACTTTCCGCCAACTATTTTATAATGAAACAGCCAAGAAATTTTATGATAATCGAACGTGAATATTCACTGACGCAACAAAATTTCTAAAAAAATTTCTGAACTCACTGCATTCGCATGCGTTGACATCAATGGTAAAATTCTATCAGCAGGATCACTACCAGAATACTACTCTGTATTTTCAGCCGAAGCAGAAGCTATTCTGAAAGCCATCGTTTACGCACAAGGCAGAACTGGAAAGTTTACTATATGTACCGATAGCCTATCGACTGTAGAATCTGTCAAAAATATATCTTACACAAATTCAACAATCGTGCAGATACGGGAGAGTTTAATAAAAACCCCTCTAAAACTTATCATATTTTGGGTTCCCAGCCACAGGGGCATTAGGGGCAATGAGTTGGCTGACAATGCAGCAAAAGCAATGTCAAAGTATCCCACAATCATGATACTCCCCTCAGCGGAAAAATATCTGCGAAAAGTTATTCTCAAACAGCTCCACTCGCAAAAAATCGAAATCTGGTCTAACTTTCATCACAGATACAAGATGGGTTGCAGTTCACCCAAACTTGGTGAAAGTCAAGTTCCCTATCAACACATCCCGAGCGAAAAACACTATTTTCACCCGCCTCCGGATAGGACACAGCAGTGGCACCCACAGCCATGTATTGTCAGGAGACCCAAAACCGAACTGCCACTTATGTGGTCTAGAGCTCTCTACCGCACACCTGCTGGACACCTGCAAAAAATTAGTTAGCATTAGAAAAGCCCATTTTCCAAATATACTACCCTCATCCATCTTACCCTAAGTCACAACAATAAATATAAATAAAATGTACAGATATTTACAAGATTGTAATTTAACAAATAAGATATAATTCTACATAGAGACGAAGGCCTGGTCGCTAGCTCTCTTATTATATACTTAGCTTTAATATTCTTGTGTATTATAGCTAACTTTGTAAAAAAAAAAAAAAAAAAAAAATAAAACTTTATTTATTCTAATACTTTATATAAATGGCAGTATGATAGGCATTTTGCCACAGTATTGTAGCGTACACAATATGCATACACTATGTAAAGTGATCATATGCCCAACCAAAGGCTAGAGTAAATTACTCACAAACATAGTGACACTCTGTTGCTTTAATTACATAAACCAACCATACAAAGGTGTCGAAATACATTTGATCTGTAACTTAAGTGGACTGTCCTACAGCGTGAGAACTGCAGCGTAAGCACTATGACGTTCGCATCCTATTGGTAGCCAATGGCCAATTGGCACTCCAATGTATATGCCGTCTGCATATATATGTATAAGTTAGCACATCCGGTCTAACAAAAGACAACAATCAATTCTGCATGAACAACAATATCTACTTTAATACTTTAAGCAGCAACTTAACAAACATGTAAGTGGAGTGCTTATTTAAAAAAAAAAAAATTAATAAATAAAAAGAAAGAAATATATATGAAGCAAAAAGAATTTACTGTTGTGTTAAAACAATTTTTGCGAAAAATATTTTTCTTCTGTTAACAAAAATTCCATTTTAAATTCAAATTCTTACGAGTGATTGGGAAGTGAAAGAACAGATACTGATTTAGAAGAACTAATAGAACAAATAAGTACGAAGTCACGAAGCACAACTCCAAGAAGTAAATTTTTTAGGCATAGCTCCCTTAAACCATTTGTAGAGCGAACGCTAACCATCAAGTTACTATTGATACAGTATAAAATATATGTAGCATGTAGCATGTAGCATGTAGCATGTAGCATGTAGCATGTAGCATGTAGCATGTAGCATGTAGCATGTAGCATGTAGCATGTAGCATGTAGCATGTAGCATGTAGCATGTAGCATGTAGCATGTAGCATGTAGCATGTAGCATGTAGCATGTAGCATGTAGCATGTAGCATGTAGCATGTAGCATGTAGCATGTAGCATGTAGCATGTAGCATGTAGCATGTAGCATGTAGCATGTAGCATGTAGCATGTAGCATGTAGCATGTAGCATGTAGCATGTAGCATGTAGCATGTAGCATGTAGCATGTAGCATGTAGCATGTAGCATGTAGCATGTAGCATGTAGCATGTAGCATGTAGCATGTAGCATGTAGCATGTAGCATGTAGCATGTAGCATGTAGCATGTAGCATGTTTCATGTAGCATGTAGCATGTAGCATGTAGCATGTAGCATGTAGCATGTAGCATGTAGCATGTAGCATGTAGCATGTAGCATGTAGCATGTAGCATGTAGCATGTAGCATGTAGCATGTAGCATGTAGCATGTAGCATGTAGCATGTAGCATGTAGCATGTAGCATGTAGCATGTAGCATGTAGCATGTAGCATGTAGCATATGTATTTAGTGATCATATTCTCCAAGAATATGGAAGATCACGTTCATCACATAGCCTGTGTATTGAATAAATTGTACAACGCAAACATGAGGGTGCCTCGAGAAAAGTCGAACTTTTTTCAAGAAAAGGTTGAATACCTTGGATTTGTTATTTCCAAACAAATAAACGTGAGCTACTTGCAATAGTGTGGGCTCTAAAAAAGCTTAGAAACTATTTGTACGGTGTAAAGAATTTAAATATTTTTACTGATCACCAGCCACTTACATTTGCTGTCTCTAACAAAAAACACAAATGCGTAAATAAAGAGATGGAAATCTTTCAATGATGAGCATAACGCTCGAATTTTCTATAAACCAGGAAAGGAAAATCTGGTCGCAGACGCTTTATCAAGACAAAGCATCTACGCTTTAGAAGAAGACGTTTCATTCGACTTAGTCAATATTCACAGTGAGTTGTCATTAACTTACACTGTCGAGTCTACTGAAAACCCGATCAATTGTTTTAGGAACCAAAATGTCCATGATAAAACAAACAAAAAGAAATTATATTCACAGAACATAACAGGACCTATAGGACAGCTTAAGAAAATATTAACCAAATTCTGCAAGATTAATTTTTCCCAAACAAATGAATTTGTTGCCAACTATAGGATTTGTAGTAAAGCAAAATACGACAAAAAAAAAAAAAACAATATATTGGTGAAACGCCCTTTCCCTATCGAGTAGGTGAAATTCTCCACATAGACATTTTTTCTACCGACAAAAAATATTTCCTAACTTGTGTTGATAAATTTTCAAAATTTGCCATTGTCCAACCCATTGCCTCTAGAACAATAACAGATATTGAACCCTCCATTTTACAGCTAATGGATTTTTACGCCCCTACTAGAAATATAAACTGCGACAATGAGCCGTCTCTAAACTCGGGAACAGTAAAATCCCTTTTACAAAACCGTTCTAACGTTGAAATTATAATGACGTAGTTCCGCAGTTGATTCCATAGTAGTATATTATTATTTTATTTAAAAGAAGGAAAGACTCGAGTAGGTCTTCTTTGTTTGAGTTAAGTTTATTGATTGATTCTTAATTCTGTTTTAATGGATAACTATAGCTAAGACCGCGTAGCTGCGCTGCCAGTAATGCAGGCAGAGCAGCGGTATACTTATGTATAAACATATTTATGTATAAGTATATTAATGTTTACATAAGAGTAAGTGTGTGTATAGGCCGCCGCAGCTCGAGAGTGAGGATGTATCATATTGCATATTGGGCCAGAGCGGCCGCGCGTGTTATTTTTGCCGACAAAGCAATTGTCCAGCACCATGCACTCATGGGTGGTCATGTTACTTTAGAAGGCCAATGCACTTGAATGTTGCGCACATAAATATTGTATCCAATTGCTACAATATGTTTGTAATGTTATTTCGGAACATGCTACATCCCCCCTCTTTAGAAAAATAACGTAATAATATGGAGTTATTTTCTAATTTTTATTATATGGAAATTTATTTATTTTGTTTTATTATTTTTTTTTTATATATATTAATTGATTAAAATTTTTAACCTATCTTTATGCACTAATTGTTTGTTATTCTTTGTATCTTTAATTAAAATGTTCTCCCTATCCTTTATCTCTTCTATGATGTATGGGCCTAAATACTTAGATTCTAACTTATGACCCGTATCATTACGTAATAAAACTTTATCTCCTAGTTGTAATTCTATATTTTTTACTTTTCTATCATATAGTTCCTTATTCTTTACTTTATGCTGTTCTAACATTATTCTGGCTCTTTTATATGCCTGTTCTAATCTAAATTTTGATTCCTTAGCATAGTCTTCTATGTTATACAGTGGATTTATCTTATCAACACTATTAAAATGTTTGGGTAAATTCGAAGTTTTACCGAATACCAACTCATATGGACAGTAATCATGGGCCATAGAGGGTGTTGTATTAAAAGAGTATGCGAAGTATCGTATCCATACATCCCAGTCAGTTTTGTCAACTGAAATGTAGGATCGTAAAAATTCATTAAGTGTTCGGTGGCTTCGCTCCACAGTGCCTACAGTCTGGTGATGATGTGCTGTTGAAGTTATTTTTTTTATTTGCAAGTTTTTGCATAAATCTTCAATTATTGAGTTTCTATATTCTGTTCCCATGTTTCGCTACTGTTTTTGCACTTTTGTCTTTTATTGGTATTATTACAAGATATTTTGTTAAATCGCAGATTAAAGTTATTGCATATTCATTTCCTTGTTCTGATTTGGGAAGTGGACCGATCGTATCCACAATATTGCTTCTTTTTCTTTATCATTATTTGATAACAGGGTCACCGGCTTAAGTAGCGCTACTCTTAATAATCTCAATATTTTATTGCCCATATTTTTAAAAATATCTATTGAAATTGATTCAAAGATCTTTTCGCTCGGTGCCACTTTGACTTTGCTGATATTAAGTATACCGGCTTCTTTTTCGAGCCTTTGAAAAAATTGACCTAAGTCGAGAATTCCATTGGTATACATATCGCGAATGTCGATTCTTGCTATAACTTTCTTGCCATGTTTGAATGTGCTTAAAGAATCAGTTATTCGCAAGGTCACTACTTTTCGTACTTCGTCATTTACAATGATGTCATATACATTGGGCTTAGAAGCATTAAGAGATTGCTTCCGCAACTCTTTTATATTATTTTCTTTTTCTTTTCCTGCGCAGGAATTTGACTGTTTACTTTGATTTCTGGTAGTGACTCTCAGAATTTTGTTACTTGTTTGTATTTTTAAAAGTATCTATTGAAATTGATTCAAAGATCTTTTCGCTCGGTGCCACTTTGACTTTGCTGATATTAAGTATACCGGCTTCTTTTTCGAGACTTGGAAAAAATTGACCTAAGTCGAGAATTCCATTAGTATACATATCGCGAATGTCGATTCTTGCTATAACTTTCTTGCCATGTTTGAATGTGCTTAAAGAATCAGTTATTCGCAAGGTCACTACTTTTCGTACTTCGTCATTTACAATGATGTCATATACATTGGGCTTAGAAGCATTAAGAGATTGCTTCCGCAACTCTTTTATATTATTTTCTTTTTCTTTTCCTGCGCAGGAATTTGACTGTTTACTTTGATTTCTGGTAGTGACTCTCAGAATTTTGTTACTTGTTTGTATATTTTGTAAGTCCTGTATTGTTATCCTCGATAGCGCGTCGGCTACAATAGATACTCTACCGTTAGATACTCTACCGTAAAATTATATTCCTCGAGTTCAAGTCGCATTCTGGTTAGCTTAGAACTTGGATTTGTCATTGAAAACAAATAAGTCAGCGCTCTGTGATCTGTTTTGACAGTAAAATGTCTACCATAAATGTATGGTCTGAAGTGCGTGATTGCCCAGTGAATTGCAGCTAACTCTTGTTCAGTTACACTCTTATTACTCTCACCTTTTGTGAAAGATCTAGACGCATATGCTACTGGAAGTTGCAGTCCATTTTTATTTTGCGTTAGGACTGCTCCACATGCATATTTACTTGCATCTGTAATTATGCAGAATTCTTTGCTAAAATCTGGGTACTGTAACAGAGTTGGGTTCATCAATGCTGATTTTAAATGCTCGAACGCATTTTGACAATCACTTGTCCATTCGAATTTAACATTTTTCTTACATAATCTTGTTATGTGACGAAAATATTCAGCGAAGTTTTGTATAAATCTTCGATAATAATTGCAAAATGCAATGAATCTTCTAGCGCTGTCCGCATCATGTGGGACTGGATAATTTTGAATGACATCATACTTTGTGTCATCAGGCAAGATTCCTTTATCTGTGCCAAAAAGGTGACTGCATAAAAAATGAACATTTTTCAGGATGTAACTTTAGGTTGTGTTGTCTGCACTTCTCAAAAATATCTGTTAGATTATTGAGCATGTGTTTTTCGGAACAACCTATGACTATTAGATCATCCATGTAAAGGAATTCTTGCGAAGGTTCAAGGCCAGTGAATGCTATAGTCATCATTCTCTGGAACGAATTTGGCGCTATTTTTAAACCGAATGGTAATCGCGTGAAGCGATATGAGCCATTACATGTGGAAAAGGATGTTATGTCTCGTGACTCTTCTTCGAGTTCAATTTGATGAAAACCCGACATTAGGTCGAGGCATGAAAAGTACTTTGCTCTACCTAATTGATCCAAAATGTCATCGATTCTAGGTAATGGGAATTTATCGGACAACAATTTTTTATTAATTCGACGACAGTCAATTACTAATTGCCATTTTTTATTTTCGGAACCTGGTACCGATTTTTTCGGTACCAATAAAAGTGGGCTGTTATAAGCGGATGCAGAGGGCTCGACTATTTCGTCTTTTATGAGCTTTTGGACTTGTCTTTCTATTTCTTCTTTCTGACTATGAGGTTTGATTAAATTTTTTTCTTTTTTTTTTTCTTTTTTTTGAAATTGAAAAACTGCTTTAGATAATAATAATTTTTTTCGAAATGTTAAAATAAATTGGTGCATATGTCTTTTTAGATCTTATCCAGATCATTAGCACGGCTTATGGCTCTTTTTGTTACACATTTATTGTGTAACTTATATGCTTTATATAATACATATGCGCTCATTATTACCACAATTACTAGTAAAAGTGCATTCGTTGGTCTTAAATCTACATTCGATGATTCTATCTTGTTAATTACATTTGCAGTGGAGTCCACTGTCTTTGTATCTATTAGCCCCATACTGGGTTCATTAATTATATCATCAAACTCCTGGCTTTTAGTTTACTTGCCACACCAGATCTCCTTCCCATTACTCTACTTACTCAGATTAATATTTATGGCCTTTTTTTTATATTCATTTTTCCAAGTCCATCTTCCGTGGTTTGTCCAGGTCACTGTTTTTGCTTATAAGTGACCACTGTCATGGTCGCCATGTAGTAGGTCCGCAGTTGATTCCGTAGCAGTATATTATTATTTTATTTAAAAGAAGGAAAGACTCGAGTAGGTCTTCATTGTTTGAGTTAAGTTTATTGATTGATTCTTAATTCTGTTTCAATGGATAACTATAGCTAAGAACGCGTAGCTGCGCTGCCAGTAATGCAGGCAGAGCAGCGGTATACTTATGTATAAACATATTTATGTATAAGTGTATTAATGTTTACATAAGAGTAAGTATGTGTATAGGCCGCCGCAGCGGGAGAGTGAGGATGTATCATATTGCATATTGGGCCAGAGCGGCCGCGCGTGTTATATTTGCCGACAAAGCAATTGTCCAGCACCATGCACTCATGGGTGGTCATGTTACTTTAGAAGGCCAATGCACTTGAATGTTGCGCACATAAATATTGTATCCAATTGCTACAATATGTTTGTAATGTTATTTCGGAACATGCTACAATAATTTCCCACTATTACATAGTACATCAAACGGTAGAAAGATTTCATAGTACTTTGGCGGAAATTGCCAGATGCTTAAAATTGGAAAAACACTTGAGTGACACAGTAGATTTAATACTTCAGGCCACAATAGAATATAATAAAAGAATTCATTCAGTCGTCAACCAAAAACCAGTTGACATAGTCCATGCGTCCTCACCTGAACTTGAAGCAGAAATAAGAGAAAAAATTACTAAAAACTACTAAATTACTTTTAGTGGCAGCAACAACCGGAAAAATTAGTGATTATATGAACTCGGACTATATCCCTATAATGGACGGATACGCGTTTATTTGGAAAGATTTTAAAATTTTAAGACATTCTACTAATCTTAGTATGTACTGGGAAATTATCGATGAAACTAATTCACTCGAGAGTCATTTCCCACACTCTCATATGAAACAGATTCTCAAATCCGATTCATGTCATATTAGAACATTGTTAGAAACAGTCAACCTCCACCACAGACAAACTAGGAGTATTAAAATTCTAGGAACAGCCTTAAAGATCATAGGAGGGACTCCCGATTTTGACGATTTCAAATAAGTACAATTTCATCAACAAAAATGAAGTGATTCAATAAACAGCCAGACAGTCATAAACACAAAGGTACAAAAAAAAATCAATAGCTTAACAGAATCTGAAAACGGCATAATTAAAATCACGAAATAAGGGGAAATTGACACAGGACATTTTTACCAAACATTACTCACAGGAAATAAAATAATAATTTGAGACATTAATCTTATCGATCACACTCGCAAAAATTCAAATCATAAACCAAGTAATTCTTGACTCCAAAGACCTAAACCAAATTTTAAATGAGCAGACTTACTATTACAGATTTTATTAAAGTATCTTATTTAAATCTCATGCTATATCATTACTTTATACACTTTTTCATTAAACCCCCTTACCCTAATCCTAGCTTAATATGTAGGAAAAAACGCATGTCTCCTGTCCAACATAATGGAGCAACACTTAATTTCGCCGAAAACAACAACGTCGCGGAATGCGGGAAAAAAATTCTTCCGATCGGAAATTGCACTGCTACTCTCCTCTCCACATTAAGCAAGCACCTGAATACAAAAACCTGTGCGGAACAACTACACTCTGGAGGTATAGCGCATTGTAACACCCGGCCCAGCCATTTACCGCTGTAGGAGGTAATCGATGATGGTATCATCACAAAGATACGGCAGTAATACGACTAAACAGAAGATCTGACAAACACATCCACGGCACATTTTTGTTGACGTTTGACGAAGAGATTTACGTAAACGGGGCTCTGTATGAAAACATGAAAAACATCGTCAGGAGACACTCAGGTTCGGCAACATCGACAACACTAAATATAACTGGCCACAAAGCGATTTTGAGTATCCCATATCTTTAGAGGTTAAACATTGAGAACCTTCAATACATGGGCAATATCGAAAAGAAACTTACATTATGGCCCATAATGTTTGTAGTGCTCATCGTCACAATGGTAATCGTTTTTATAACTTCTAAAATTTGTCACGCCCTTCAATTTAGCGAGGAAGGAGTTAGCACATCCGGTATTACAAAAGACAACGACTTCAATTCTGCATGAACAACAAAACTTCTATACAACGCAAGTCATGCCACCGACGTCTGGACAGAAATATTATTCACACAACATAAACGCTGACACAGCGATTATACGTCAGGGCCAGCTTTGCTTAAGAATATTTGTATTGAACATTTTATTCTTTTCGTAACAATATTGCGAGACAGTAATATTATTAACTTAAACATACATATATGCTCTCGCTGCTCTTAGCGACGAAACCATTTATCCATTTATGTATTTAAGCTAAGACTTTTTATTAAAAATATACTAGAGCATTCTCATTAACTAGTCCGATAAAGATAGTTATTACATGATGACCGTGACAATGTATTTTTTCAAGCAAATGCAATTGCAAAAGAACAAATCTTAAAGCGTACAAATTGAGAAGTTTGTCTTCTTCGTTAACCTAGCCCCCGCCCACCTTCCTCCTCCAAAACAAAAAAAAAAATAAATAAAGATAAATAAGCAGAATTTACTTTTAATAAAGAAAAATAAATTATTATCAATATGCGAAACGCACACCATAAAATTGAGGATACTTACTGTTAATAGTCTATTCGCACAGGTATTATCTCGGCTCACTAATTTAAACTTGCTACAGCGAGAGAAAATTGAGATCGATTCGATTCGAACAAAAGCGCATACATAAAAAACAAAACCCTACTAAAGCATGTACGAATGCTTACTAGTTTACACCGACGCTGAAAAAAGCTTGATTTATATAAATCTCATGGAATAGGCACAAATAGTTGCAATCGCGAAAAAGCATAAAGTTGAATTCGACAAATGTTTTAAATGCCTCAATAAAAGCGCTTACATAAAAAACAAAACCATATTAAAGCATGTACGAATTTTAATTAAAAAAATGTAATGCTATTAATAGTTTATTCGCACAAGTATTCAGTCGGCTCACTAATCTACACCTTTTACATGCGAGAGAAACTTTAAATCGATTAAGACTACAACTAAGAACTATTTCGAACAGACATAAACTTCACATTTTTGTTTGAAACGTATTAAACAGTCGTGCTAACTTCAAAGAGTCAATTCCAAACGAAAACAATCCAGATAGATCTAAAGAAATGAGCGAAGAATGTGACGATGAAAATAAACAAGTCACAACTAAAGACGATTCGTCCTGTAGTTCCCCTAAGCGAATATGCAAATATGACCCAAAAATCAGAAGTAGATGTTCTTAAATTAGCCTCATCACTCTTATTAGAGTTCGATGGCAAGGCTGATAATCTACAAAGTTTCAAAGATGCACCATGAAGCCACAGCAATCAGTTTAATAAAAACCAAGCTGACAGCCCATGCAAAAAATCAAATAAGCACGACCAAACAGTTGTTTAAATAATTTCTGTCTTAACGACAAAATTTAAAAAGAGAATCGGTAAAAATTCTTTTTGCGAAGTTACTAAATGTACACAATAAAATTGACCTCCGATCTTCTCAACCAATACAGCACAACTCTTGATGTCAAGGCAATGACACAAAACTGCGCTATCCATAGGGTCAAACTGCATGCTGTAATGAACAATTGAGAACGAGGTCCTAAAAAAAAGAGTCTGGCCTTCATTGGTTCAGAAGGTTATATTCAGAAAAGAGCGTCGATCGTTACTATCGGAAACGGCCGGCAAAACAGCCTGGGGAGGGAGGGTTTCCTATCTCCTTATCCTCTTCTGAATACATATCTTAGTGTGATATGTATGATATATATGTGATATATATTCCTTGCCAATAAACAAGAAAAAAAAAGTTAACACAACCCGATATCATTGCATGGTGTTTATTGCAACGTGACTTCTGTACCCTCCCTACCTGAGCTTTTCATTGCCGATTTGGTTTCAACTCTCTAAGCTAAGCACTCATATTACATCCAGGAAACCGATTTTGTGTTTAACAATTAATTATATTCTTACTAAAACAAACTTTCAGTATTGTACGGCATACAATAATCTAAATGAACAATATTAAATCGGCTATTCGGACCAATTATACAAGAAAACCAATAAACATTTCACATATACAGATGTGTGTGCTATATACTCTTACTCAGATATCATACCGTGGCCCCATGGATGTTGATCTATTGATGCGTTGACGCGTTTGTGTATGTATTTATCTATGTATACAGATTTAACCCTGATGAGGAATTTAAATTGAGATTAGCGCATGTTCATATTGCTAAATTTGTATAATTAATATATGTATATAACTTCAGTAATGATATTTCAGTAATTTCACAAAATTGTATGTATACTGTATACAAAAATGAGCGTACAAATTAATAATGCATTTTAGCTCTAACTAAATAATAAAATCTTATCCTTCTACCAAATCTTCACTTAAACCCAAGATTCAACGGGGCTATTGGTACAATGCCGAATTTCAGACCGAGGTTTCTCCAAATGGTAAACGCCGAGAATGAGACTTTTTCGCCTACGTTGGCTCTATTATCACCAGACCAGAAATCTTGAAAGAGCCTTTGGAAGAGACTCGCCAAATAGGATACAAATGGTGTCGACGTCTAAGGGTTATCGGTTGAAGCCTTAGGGGTTGACGACTGTGGTTTCGGTCTAATAACCCTTGATTGGGAATTTACCGACGGCGATCGGGAAATATGACTTCCCAGTAGAATAGCCAAGGTTTTGCCTAGGCAATGAAAACTGCAGGAACTGGACATTCAAACGCTGTGCTTTATTATTACCAAAATCATAAAAGAGGTAACCGTGGTAACTACCGGGGTAGAGATAATTACAACAATACAGCTACCGAAGCAATTGCCGGAGCTATAATAAAGGCCAAAACAGAGGAAACTCTAGAGGCCGTGACGAAATACAATATAGAGCGTAATACAAATGTCCGAGCTATAGAAAGCAGTGCTATAATATTTTTACTTTCTATTCTATTATTTATGTAAAGTATTTTCTTTATAAACTTTATTTAGATTTAAACAATTTCTTGTGTTTATTGCAAATTTTTATTTCTTTATAATATTTCTTAATAATATTTGGTTTATCCAAAAAGGTTCATTCAAGCTTTTTGCTTTCTTCCCTCTTCATGAAACGATTCAACACGTTTCCTACATTTAACTCAAAATTTCTAGAATTTTTATCGTATGTATACTATGGTATGCAGTAGAGGTAAGATTCTTAATTTTCATATACTCGCACAATTTTTAAATTATGTACCTGATTCTTATACCCATGTCCGAAATGAACGTCTTTCGCTTTTGGCTACTAGATATTTTGTTAGGTCACGTAATAATATGACGATGGTATTCATTACCGTATTCGGATTTAGGTAGCGGACCAATTGTGTCCACTATCACTGTGTCGAAAGCATTTATTGGTGTTTCTGTATAAGTCATTGGGGTCTTAGTATGTGTCGTTGTTTTAGACATCTGGTACTTCTGATAGCTACGTACGTAATCTTTTATATGACGTGTCATATTTTGCCAGAATCAGTATCTTTTAATTTTCGCCAGCGTTCTTGTTATGCCACTATGATTTCCTTGGGTTGGATCGTCATGGTAAGTAGACAGTATTATAGTAATAAACAGTATATTTTGTATCTCTTTTTCATTTTGTATTAAGGTCACCGGCTGGAGTAGCGCTACTCGTAATGATTTTATTACCCATATGTTTAAAAGTATCTATTGAAACTGATTCAAAGACTATTTTGCTCGGTGCTACTTTCAATTGGTTGATTTTTAACATACCGGCCTCTTTTTCGAGCCTCTGGAAGAACTGACCTAAGTCGAGAATTCCATTAGTATATAAATCGCTAACTTCAATTCTTGCGATAACTTTATTTCCATGTTTGAATAAGCATTTAGATTCTGTTATACGCAAGGTCACTACTTTCCGTACATCATCATTCGTAATGACTTCATACTAGGGTTGTCTAATATTTTTAAAATATCGTATCGATAATATTTTAACTTTTAAAAAATTATCAATATGATATTTAATATATCATTTTAAAATATCGATATATCGATATTTTTGATATTTTTTTCCCCCAAAAATAAATTTAAATAACAACAATTTATTTTCAAAATAATGACAAAATTTTCAAATTCAAACAAATGTTTAACTCCAGTATTTGGAGTTCAAAGATTTCAAAAAACGAGTTTTGTGATATGTGTATCCGTCATACGACTACTTGAGTCATAGACAACACATTTAATGGCAGAAGCAAGTCGCTTCGAAGGCACTGAACTACCGGGGGTTATAAGGTATCGTAAGGCGAGCTTCGAGAGTCCTGGCATAGCCGCCTTATACGAACTCCAAAACATTATTGATTTACTTTCCCACGAAGATTGGGGCAAGCTGAAATACATCTTTAGCTCCCCATTTCCCGAACCATCTACTTTCGAAAATATCTTAAAATATCTTTAAAAAATATCGATAATTCAATAATTGGGCAAAAAATATCCCGATATAAATGTATTTTTTTATGCAAAAAATATCGATATATTGATATTTCGATATATTTTCGACAACCCTACTTCATACAGGCTGGGTTTAGATACATTTTGCTGACTTTGCCTTGGCAATAGTTCCTACCTCTTTCTTATTCTCTCCTTCTCTTCCACTTTGTTTAATAAATTCGGTGAAAATTTCGCAAAGAGCAATTAAGATGATTGATTGAAGGCAGAAGAAGAGCTGACAGAGTCATAATACATCATATATGTATGTACATTTATGTTTATAAGCACAACATGACGTATGCGCAATGCGCATTATTAATTTAACCGTAACTTCTGTTTGATGAAAGGTAACTGCTAATTTGGCAAAGTTTTTGTATACATATGCCCTTCGTTAAGGACTGTATACATATGCCCTTCGTTAAGGACTGGGGAATATTTCAATTGATAAATCATAAAGTTATTCTCGAAAAAATTTGCATAATTGAATATTCAAGCAACCAATTTGTTCTTACTATTTGTTTTCCAATTCTTGGCTCTGATTGCATTCATTATTCTTGTGAAAAGGGATGAAAAGTTTTTGATTTTCCCAATTAAAATTTGAAAGGTCAATCTATATATGCATATGAAAGTTTCAAACAAATGTCGTCTGATATTTGTTTAAGCCAATTTGCTTTGTCGCCTAGACTTTCAGGACTTTATTTTGAATGTCTTTGAGTTCTTCTATTTTTATGCGCAAAAGTGTGTCTTCAACAAAATTATCTTTCCCCTTTAGGTATTCTATCGTTAAGTCTTATTTTTTAAGGGTTAGCCGCATGCGAGTTATTTTGAAACTTGGGTTTGTCATAGAAAAAAGATATGTTAAGCGTCTGTGATCTGTTTTTACTGGAAAATGTTTTCCATAAATATAAGGTCTGAAATGTGTAATTGCCCAATGAATTGCTGCTAACTCTTGTCCTGTTGTACTTTTATTGCTTTCACCTTTTGTAAATGAATGAGATGGGTGTTGTATTCCATTATGGGTTTCAGTTAAAGCCACTCCGCAATCTTCTTTACTTGCATCAGTTATTATGCAAAGTTCTTTGCTAATATCGTGCTATTGTGGGAGTCTAGCATGCATAAGCTTTTCTTTAAGGTGTAGAAATGCATTTTGGCATCGCTGCTCCATTTAAACGGAACGTTCGTTTTACATAATCTAGTTATAGGCTGTGAATAAAAAGCGAAGTTTTTAATGAAACAACGATAATAGTTGCAAAATGCTACATATAGTGTAGCGCTGTCTGCATCATGTTGAACTGGATCATTTTTGATGACGTCAAATTTCTTGTCATCTGGCAGGAATCCTTTTTCAGTGCATCTATGACCTAGGAAAGTCACTTCATGCTAAAAATAATGCGCATTTTACTAGTTCTAGTTTTATGTTTTATACCCTACATACATATGTCAAAATATTAGTTTTTAAGCATGTGGTTTTTGGACTAATACCAAATGGTAATTGCGTAAAGCAATATGAGCATTTGTATGTTGAAGAATATGTTATATTTCTTGAATTTTTACAATTAAATTTGGTGAATACCTGACATTAGGTGAAGACAGAGAAGTATGTACTTAGCTAGTCCTAGTTGGTCTAAAATGTCATTAATTCCGGGATTTCGAAATATATCTGATAGAAGATTTTTTTGTATTAATTTGACGATAGTCCATTTTTTCCTGTTGAATTTGGAAGGGGTTTTTTTTGGACTAACAAAAGTCGACTATTGTATTCGGATTCAGATGGTTATGCTATGTTATCATTTATTCTTCTTTAATTTTTTTAGCACATTGGTTCATTATCCTTTAGTCTTAAAGTTTGTTTGAAAAACTATTAGTGGTTATGGGTTCGGCTTCCAATCTGAATACATCAGTATATTTGGTGCACAAATTTATTAATTGATTTTTAAATTATTGAAAAAAAATTTTCTCCAATTTAGTAAGAACTATTTCACTTCTGTTTTCCGGATTTGTGTGAGGAATTTCGTAATTTAAAAGGGATTCATATGCTAGTTTATCTGTATTGATTAATTGATCGGAATTCATTGTATTTAGAAGACAAATAAATACATGTTTGGATGCTGATATTGTATTTAGAACATAAATTCCATTGTGTAATTTGTAATCTGTACCAAATCAGGAAATCGAAAAAATACAAATATTTAGCCTACTGATTAAGACCTGGCTGGTAGGAGTAGGAAATTTTTGCGAGAACTATATGTTAATGGAATAGAAATTGGCTATCTAAGGTTGTGAGCTCTAATTATAAGCCAGTCTTGATTGAAATCTAGCTGGCAATTGAATTTTTTCATGAAGTCGATGCCTATAATTTCATCTACTACATGAAATTTGTGTTGGATTATATATTTAATTGTCTAAAGCTCTATGGATGCAATGCCTTCGGACTTAATTATTCCATTACCTATGCCTTGGATGTCTATGATTATACTATCTTGCTTTTTTTGATTATCGGAATTTATTTTTAGAAGTGATTTGTCCGCACCGGTAACTATTACTATGTAAGTTGAGTGTCACTTGAGTAAATTTTAAATGAAACAAAAACGGTTAGACTAAGCCTTTTATTTACTGGGTGCTTCCCAAAGGGTTCTGAGAGTTTTCCGACGTATTTTGAATCACTCTCACATTGTAGCTGTTATAGCTTGGGTTGTAGTAGGGGCACACAACCAACGCTTCTTATAGTGTTGGGGCGTCCCTTTGCACAACATGTGCAATGAGGAGGATATTTTAGTTGCTGGATGCGAGTAACTACGTCGCCAACGGCAGAGTAGTTGATGTATGTATGTATCAGTGTATTGAGTAAACGCACATATTATATTGTTAGTTGTTAAATATGTTTCACTTCATTTGTCGTTGTTGTTGATTTGGTTTCACTGATCTATCCAATATTGTTATAGCTGGTAGTGTTTTGTTGTTGTATATGATTAATTTTTAATTTTTATCAAGTTTATAAGTTCCTCGTTGTGTGACGTCCCATCACGGTCGCCATGTAGATAGGTTATCCGTTTTTTAGAAGCTTTTGCTCAGCTTGACTGGCGGATTTATTCTGTCTTTGTGATTTTACATTTGGTTTACTTAGGTCCAGCACATTTAAATCTATATTTGGATTTGTATGCACGCAGAAGGCATACATACGCTATGTATTACTTGGCCACTTGTGGCTGCAAAGTGCGTGCTCAGCATTCCCCTGCATGGTCGGCCTGTACATTATGCTTATATGTTTATGTGTGGTCACATCAAGTAATTTGGATATATGTATAATTATATTTAAGGCAAAGGGTCACATTATATTGGATTTGCGTTATATTCTATTTCTGTTAGGCAGGCATGCCACAACAGTTTCCAATAAAAAAGACATTTTGTGTGTGTGTGTGGAATATAACAAGTTGAACAAAATACAAAAATTAAAAAAAAAAACCAAAATGTTGAGTGAATGTGATGTCTTCCAAAAAGTAAGCAAAGATAGACACGAATATTTCTTGATAAACGAACTAAAAATCCATTACAATTTAAAAAAAAAATAAATAAATAAAAATAAAATTCTATAAACAAGAACTATGATTGAAAGAAAATGCCCCAGTATACACAAGAAACTATAGAATATCTCACGAACATAAAGACGAGTAGGCAGGTAAAAAAAATTAATTCTCGATAAAATCAGTTTCAGAGTACAATAGTCTAGTGGGTCTTCCTGGTCTTCCTGGGTCTGAAAAAAGTGACGATTAGTCAATGACTATCGTCGAATAAACAAAAAGTTATTGTCCGAAAAATTTTCACTTCCAAGAATAGATGATATTCTTGGCTACACTTAATGTCTTGATTTCACCAAAAAATAGCGCAATAGCTTTTTCTCGAGCATTTTTTATACTTGGATGACTTAATAGTCATCGGTTGATCCTGAACATTGATACATCCTGAAAAATTCGCTTTCTTTATACACCTGGTGACTTTTCTCGGTCATAAGTGCACTGTACTAACACAAAAATATGGAGATCAACAACTCCCAGTTGTATATGCTTCACTCACATTCACCAATTGTGAAAGCAGCAAAACAACAACAGAACAAGAGTTAGCAGCAATCTATTGGGCAATAACGCATTTTAGACCAAACATATAGTTCTCAACATACATTTTAGTTCTCAATTACAAAGCCAAGTTCAAAATGAGAAAAGAAGAATGGATTAGATTTAGAAGAACAAGATTTCACAGTTTCCAAGGAATACAATATCCGAGCAAAGAAAAATGCCTAATAAAGTCCCGAAAGTCACTACCAGGCAACAAATTAGACACAACAAAATCCTGCGCAGAAAATGCACAACTAGATTTTGCTTATGCAAACATTAAACAACGAATTTAAACCCAGCGTATATGAAGTCATTTGCAATGGAGTACGTAAAGTAGTGACCTTGCCTTATCGATTTTGACGAGCTGTATACAACAATGGAATGCTTGGCTTGACTTCAATTCTTCCAAAGGCATGAAAAGCAATCCGGTATACTTGGCATCAGCCAACTCATAGTGGCACCGTGCGAAATAATCTTTGATATGCTATTAATTGAATCTTTTACAAAAATGTGTAATAAAATATGAAATGTTTTAGCGCTACTCATACCGGTGACTCTATTAGAATCTACTAAAGAAAAAGACGCGATATTGTCTAGATTCCATGAGGATACAATTCATGAAGATCTTTATCTTTGTCTAATAATAAAGAAAGCAAGTGTTCCCACCGACTCGGATATACCCTGTTCCAATGCGCCATTTATTCACTCTTCGTTATGTTTGTTTAATGACTTGCCCTATATCTTTCTCTATTTCGCATCAAACACAGCAAACACTCACTCACCCGGCTGCCGCTCCCCTAACATTGCCTGTAAAAAGTTTGTGCGTATAACTTAGTTATTTTCCATCCGATTTTCATGAATTATTTATATTAGGCATATTAACTAACCTGCAGTAAGCTGCATTTGCCCAGAAAATTATATTAAATTTAATTACATTCATCTTCTATAAACGATTTTTTTATCATTGCTATCACAGCTGTTGCAACTATGTATTATTATCACGTTTACTGACGCATACAACCATAACTTGGTATCTCTTATACCCCTCACACACTTTTGACTCTCACTTTTGAGAAGCTGAAGCAATTATTTAGAACTTACATAACATTTATCATGATTATACATGAATGGTGTATATCGGAAAACAATTTCGTTAGATCTTACGGTTATCAAAACTCCGTGGAAAAGGTATTTTATGATTGTGCACCACTGTCGTACATCGAATTTTTGCGGCTTTTTGTTTTATTCCATTTACGGCTTTAATTGTCATAGTCTCTTTCCACTTCCTACCTCTCCATTTAGCAAACGAAAAAAAATTGTCATGCGTTTCATAAAACAAGAAATGAATTCATTAGCTCAAAATTTATTTGCTGCAAATTTATTTCCTTCTCAGCTTTGATTATTCAAATTGTTCTGTCTGCAATTGAACGAAGCTAAAATATGTATATTGATTTTTCCAACAAAGCTCACCAAATTTATAACAACCTCTGCAAGGTATAATAAATTCACTTACGTTAAACAATTTTCTAGATACTTAAAAACAGAGCTCGCAAATAAGAGTTGAGCCGTTTCCGGCTGACTCGAAGCAACTCAGTCGTGCTCGACACAAAACCTTCACATTTTAGTTTGATTTTTGAAATTGTTCTTATAGCTTTTAAAAGTTTGATAACTTTTTTGCATTTAATATTGACTTCTCTTTGAAATTAACAGGTTACTTGTTTTCCTATTAAGTGCTGTTTGATCCTAAATAATTTCAGTTGTGATAATTGATATCATTACTGTTATTTATTGTACAAGGTAACCACGACATCAATTTAAGACGTTAAACAACAATAAATTTTGGAATTTTTAAGGAATATCATACCGATGTGAACACCGAAATAAAACAAAAGACGGAAAGGAGGAAAGAGAACTTTGGAAGACCAATCAATTCTACTTCGAACATTTGAACATTGTCTGGGTTACTGACACAGCTGTGACGTGAAAATTCTTCTCACTTTTAATCTCATCTAGTAGAAAACGCATTTAAAAAGTTAACTGGGTATATAATGGCCTGGACCTGAAATTGCTCTTGAAGGATCAGAGTAGTCGAACTGTAAAATTGATCTAAGTACAAAATTTAGTGGAAATACTTCAACAACCAAAAAAGTTTTTTCATAGGAACATTTTTACCTATTGTTCCTATGGGAGCTATTAGATGCTGTAGTCCTATCCTTACAAAATTTGGCAAAAAGTTGCAAACCACAACAAAAGTAAAAAGCTTTTATACGAAGTTTTATTCCAATGGCTTTTAATCAAAAGGTTTTCAGCGCGCGTCGGACATGGGTATATCGAGCGGGCTTCTCATGCTGATCAAGAAGATATATACTATGTAGGGTCGAAAACGTCGCTACTCTGCGTTACAAACATTTGACCAATTTTATAATACTCTTTCTAAGGGTATAAAAAGACCGATCTTAATAAAGTTCATTGCTTGATCTTAATTTTTTTCTCTTTTCTCGTTGCTTATTTAGAGACCTTTCTACAAATCATTTAACTGATAGTTGTCAACGGCAAACCAAAGCAAAATGTTCTGTTCAAATTGTGCTTGGACTACATACTTAAGAGAAAGAGGGAGTTTGTAGAGAGCGGTTCGGGACATTTTGCCTATTCCTTTCGACTAAGACTTTAACGGGCGAGCTTTAAATCCCGTTGCCTTATTCTTTGTTTCTTTATTCTTCTTTGTAAGGCATACAGTTTTCTGCCTAGCAACTGCATAACTTGCTATTCATTGATACAGTCTATAAGTGTCAGCGAAATCGAAGCAAGCACATTCTGTGCCCTTTGATAATTGTAACATTAATTTTAGGTCAATAAATTACATAACTTTTGGAAACCCTGCATTGCTTCATTTTTACGTGCAAGGACTACTGAGCAACTTGTATTGATGACTTCGCTGGAGAAGTCGTCGGCACGATATCGGGCTGAGGATTCGGTGCTTACGAAGCATCATTTGAAAGCTAGACTGAATGCTGAATGTAAGCGGAATCATCAGCAGCTGGTGCAAGACCGAGACACTGAGAAGATTAAAAGGATATATTTTGATAAGACAGTCAGAGATGAATTCGAAGATTTATTGGAATTTTCTGAAATGCGAAATGAGATGCAGAAGTCTAAGGAGCGTAGGATACCGTCATCTACGACAATCGAGGAAGTGAAGCTTCCAACAGCCAAGCTGCCAACTTTCCTGTTGAGGATGAATTCACTTCACTTTAAATTTTGTACTACCGATAGACTTAACCACAAAAAGAAAAATTTTATCTGCAATTGCACGGCTGTTTGATCCTATGGCATAGTTGAGTCTCAACATTGTCAGCGCCAAAATATTAATGCAGAAGTTGTGGAAGCAGGAAATCGGTTGGGATGACACACTATGCCTCTGCGACGCCTCTGCTGTCGCCTACGGAGCAGCCGCATACGTGCGTGTTCCAACCGGAGCTGACACTTTTCATACAGAGTTGTTATTGTCAAAGGGAATAGTGGTACCAGTTAAGCGAGCTCTAACTATTCCCCGAGACGAGACGGAAACTTGAGAATCAATATTAATTTTTCCAATACTATTTTCTGGTCAGATTCTATGATAACCATTCGATAGATCCGTGTAGGAGCGGCTAATTGGAAGGTTTGAAACAAACAAACCGAATCAACCAAATTTAAGAAATCTCGGATGGAAAACAATGGAGATATGTTGCTTCGAAAGACAACCCTGCTGATTGTCTAAGCCGTTGCTTGCTCAACCATTACCAAACTAGTGTCGTATGAATTGAGGTGGCATGGTTCATCATGGCTGCTAGGATCACAAGAAACATGACCTCGCAATACTATTAAACAGGAATCGCTCTCTGTCATAAATACTGAAGCCCGGAAAGTGACTTGCCACAAAATATCGTTGGAGGAAATAATGAGTGCAGTCTTCATTGGCCAGTATTCATCGTATACGTGACTTCTTCGGAATATGGCATATGTCAAACGTTTTCTACACAGTTGTCGTACGCCTCATTCTGAACGCAGAGGTACTGAGCTCGGGGAGCTAGAGGAGGGCTTACGAGAACTCATCTGGATGGTACAGAAAGATTCTTTTGAGTCAGAGTGGCGAAACCTATTCAGGCAAGTCGATTCCAAAAGATAGAAGTTTTTTGTCACTCAACCCTTAATTTAATTCGGAAAAACCAAATGCTGGATTGTCAATGGGCGTTATGCGATTCGGTTTGGCAAAGTTCAAGAATTACGCAACCGTGTTAGCGCATTTTGAAGCTTATCTAACACCTCTATGGAACTTGTCGAATGATCCTTAATATATACTGGACTTAACACCCAGCCACTTTTTGATTAGTGATGCGCCTTTATCACCTTTGGTGCTTAAAATTACAATCCTGACGTTAGTGGACCGGTGCACATTGGGCCAGCAAGCCGATTTTTGAATGAATTTCTTATTGCCTATTTTAACAATATTTTAAGTGCTATTTCTTGCCACCCACCAATTGATCCAACACAATTTTAAAAATATTGTCACAAAACCATAACACTATAAATGTCCTTATATCCATGTTTTCCAATGTTAGCAACAGTCCATAAAGTGTTAATTCACGGCTACCAGATAATAGAATCATCAATCCTTTCATTCGGTGTTCTTGGCGAGAACGCCTCAGAGGCTCGCAACAAATACTATTAAAGTGACAGGAGGTTACACGCTCCAAAGAGTACACGACAGAACAAAATGGCAGATGTTTTCCACAGATCAGTGGACTCTTCATCGAGCATTTATCTAATAAAAAGATTGGCTAAGCAGAATAAGCTATCCCTACATTTGGAATCACCAAACTTGGTATATTTTTGTAAAAATGTAACAATGTTTCCGTTTTTGATGCTAGCAATGGTGACAGTGATTCAGATTCGAATTCTGAAAATCCGTTCTTAATACGATGTAAAAGACGACATGACATTTAGGCTAATTTTTAAATGCGGGATCAGATTCCAATACGAATTTCAGACGTAAACAGCTCACTCATAAGATAAAATTTCTTATTAGTCTCTTTTGCTTATATTAGATAGTAATAGGTCTTCAATTTTCTAGGTTGTTCTTATAAAAAAAACGTGTTGTAAGTCTCGTCGACCATGCGGTACACTTTAATATTTGTATTGTATTGTCTGTTTTGCAGAGTAAACAGATTGAAAGTAACAACGAATGATGTTTCTTATCTCCTTTTTAATTCTAATGAGATAATTATTTTTGGCATCGCATCGCATTTGGCTTAGCATCATTGGTGCTAAGACCAGCTTCTTCTGTAATGTTCGCGCGATGTAGGAAAACTTTATAAAAGCCTGTTGAGTTCTTGCTTTTTTTATTCTTTGCTGTCTTTCGAATGGAATAGAATTGAGTGAGTGAGAAGCACACAATGAATGAATGTGTAGTGGTAGTGGTATTTTTTAACAGTCATGCAAAACGAATTGAGTGAGAATAAGACATGCTGAAAACTTTCGAATTACTCGAGTATCACAGAACATACATTGTATTTCGTGTATTTATTTCGTGTGGAGTGTCGAAGTTTAGCAGTCACAAACATGGAAGGAGAGAAAAATAGCCAAAGCGAAAATGTAAGTATTTAAAGAGTACTTTGTTGGTTTTGTGCGCGTTTGTTTTGTTATTCTTTTATATTTTATGCGCTTTTATTAATAACATGTTTCGTTTACGATTAGTTTAAAAACTTTATACTTGTGACCTATCCATAAATGTTTTTTGTGTAATTTCTTTCAGATTAAAATATACAGGTTGTGAAAGAAAGTACCACACTGGAAATAAAGGCGAAGCTGAATAGTAGCATGTACAGCTTAATAGAAAAGAGGGGTCGAAGCGAAGTTTGGCAATTTTTTTCAAAAATAAAAAATGAAAATGGGCAGGAATTAGTTGAAGTTGTAGCATGCAAAATGTGTTTTTCGGTGCTAAAGTTTACAGGTAGCACATCTAATTTGGTTAAACATAAATGCTACTTAGTAAACGCCAGTAAAATTAAAACTTGGAAAACTTTGATTCCGGTCTTGAACTGGACAATCCAGTTATCGTAACGGATCGTGGATCAAATATGATAAAAGTTTTTCACGATTTTGAGAAAATAAATTGCGTCAATCATCTGTTGAACAACGCTGTTGAAAAAGGCATTAATGCCGTGCCCGAGCTGGGCTCTATGGTCAGTGCGTGCTGGTGAAGTTCGTAAAAAAATCTGGAATGAACTCATCCTTGGGATTTTCTTTAATAAGTGTTTGCCCAACTCGTTGGAATACGGTGTACTACCTCCTTAAGTCAGTTGAAAATAATTGGATTAAACTGACAACAATACTTAAAGATAAAAATCAAACAAATAGAATTGAAGGCATAAATATAAACCACTTAGGTTCGGTTGTCAAAATATTAGAATCTTTTGAAATAGTTTCAAAAACAGTTCCGATTTGAAATTCGACTTCGAAGCCTATCCTCTCATTTTCGCTTGTTCTCACTCGTACTCATTGCTTCAACATTGTGCGTCCGAGTGCTTTGCGAAATCACTCACTCATTTATACTCATTTCGCTTTATACTCATATTTACTCAACTCAATTTAGTTTTTGTACATTCGAATGTCACTTTTTTGTAACTCATGCAGATGTCTAGTGTAAATCTCCATTTGAGAGAATACATACTTCTTGTGCTTTGTATATTTAATTATAGTTAATAGTTTGCTTTTTACTAACTATCTATCGACTATTTTTTCAATAACAGGATTGCGATTTAGTCTTTAATGTGAGTAACGACTAGTTGATTTGGCACATTGTTTGTAATGGAAATAGTTAATAGGACGTTAAGTTTTAATAAGAGAATGTCGATTTCGTCATTGGATGAATTTTGATTATTGGGTGTTTGTGTGTTCTGTCATTTTAAATTTTTTATTATAATTCAGACAAATGGCTTGGGGGACTTAAAGTAGGTTGTATAGTGTCATGCCCTCTCTTTTTGAAAAAGTGAATTGAACTTCTTGTTGGTTGCTATCATAAGCGTTACATTTTAAACAGTAAAGAGAAGGATTATTTCAATTTTAAAAAATTGTACAGTGGTTGGTAAAACATATATTTACGAAAGAGTTGGATATGAAGAATAAGGCATTGCCTTTTTGATTAAAAAAGCTATTATCCCAGTTTGTATGCTACCTATTGAGATCCCCTGAGTATCACCAAATCAGTCTTTCTTTCCCCAAAAAATTTGTTAAGAACTAGGAGTCTGTTTATATCTTGATGCCAATTTTCGGGTTTATTAAATAAATAAAGAACGGTAGCACGGTGTTTCTAAAATGGATTTCTTAAATTAGAAAGCGCTATCTTTAAGAAACTTTAAGTACCTTTTTAGGAGATTTTAATTCGTTAAAGATTGTTTGGATGTCTGTTTAGCCTCTCTAACCATTAGTAGAGTTTTTTGGTTTTAAGGCACTTCGGTGTATAGATGGACAACTTATGTTTGGCTTTTTTTAGATGACGTCTTTTTTTTATATAAAAGGTCAGCTTGATTACAGGGAAATACAGTTTGTTTGTTTTTATATTCTCATATTTGTATATTTTTAGCAGAAAGTACAACTTATATTTCTTAATACAAACCTTTTTCGCCATCTACTTGTCTAAAATTGGTACGGCAAGGAAACACCATACGAAATTTTAATGTTAAATAGTATTTTTAAATATGATTTACAACAAGCGGTTAAATTGATTTTGAGAATTTATAAAATTGTGAAGTTTTTCGAGCATCTCAAGATATAAAAATTTTTTAAATCGCACTGCCTGTAGAGATAGGCGTTTTAACCGAAAACGGTTCTACGGAGCTTTATGAATAAATTAAATACACTTACGCTAAAATAAAGCGAATTGGGGTGCGAGGTATAAAAATATATCTCATCTTATACAAAAGAATCAACATTGGCTTGAGGGATACACTTTTGGAGGTTCGGCAGAGGACGATGTTTACCCTTCTCTTAGCTGAGGAAGAAGAAGACTTATAATTGAATTGTATCCTTAAAAAAAAAACGTACCCACACTGAACATTGGATTTTAGCTCATGAAAAGGAATTAGGCTTAGTTGCAGGAGCTTAATACAACATTGCCGACATCGATGACTGCTAATGTTACTGCTGGTCTGGAAAGGACTGCTTGCTGGCTATGTAGATTTGCTTGTCGGACTTGTCCATTTTCCGCAATAATCACCCCGATTGCTCGGCTCTTGTCCAGTATTCCGACGCTGATTTCCGTCGACTATTACCACGATGTCTCCTATCTCGATTGGCTTTACTAATCGTTAGGTAGCTTCTCTCTAACCCAGCGTCTCCAGAATTTATTCGCAAATATCTCACTTTGACGCCGGGTCTATTTGTAGTCGATTTGTTCAAGAACTCAAAGCGGCTTTTCTCCATTTGATTACCCTAGCAAGAGGTGATTTGGCGTAATAGCTTTTTGGTCCTCGTTATCCAGACTCACATGTGTCAACAATCATTTCCACCTCCCTCACAGCTGTCAGAAGGCTTTCGTCGGAAAATTGTTGGCGTTATGCGATACAATACAGTTTTGATTAGACGTACCAAGCGTTCACAACTTGCCTCCCATAAAAGGGAGAGAAGTTGGGTTGAAGTACCACAAGATTCCCTGCTGCGCTAGTTCTCGATGTATTTTTGTTTATCCAAATCGAGTTTATCCCGAAAGAAGGCATCGATCCCATGATAGTTTATCCTGTTATCGCTATATATTTCTTTGGGCGTACCGTGGCGAGAAATATGGCACCGCAAATCCATCAGACATGAGTTTGTGGTTAGACTGTGAACGATCTCAACGCTTATTGCTCGAATTGTGAGGCAGTTTATCAAGTTTATCTTTCATCGATGACTGTGACTGGGCCAAAATAGTCGATGCCCACATAACTGAACGCAGGCTTGCAAGCATTTAGTCTAGCGCGCCAGTAGCGGTAGAACTGGTCGCGAATTATTCAGCGCCCGCCTCGTTTACCGTGATTTCATGATTGAGGTGATAGTACTTCTCGTGACAGTGCCAGGCTATTAGCTTTGTAGGCCAATGTCGCAGCGGTAGTGCAATCCGTCCTTCCGGAATACCACTTAAGCGAATTGCTCGATCGCTTACATACAAAACTTTGTAGTCATCCAGAAAAAGTTGTAGTCTATATAAAAGGATGCTGCGTCAAACATGTTTGGTATTTTCTACGGCCTCATACTCGCCATTATAATTTTATATTTATATGTTTCGGTACAGAAACAGTTTGGTTTCATTAATTTGGTCGACGCGTTGGCTAATATCCTCCTTCGATTTACGAACCCATTTAAACAACTTTTCCTTGTAACAAGCCATGTTGCGACTGCTCTTGTCAGCCGGTGGAAATGCTGGAAATACTCATAGTTCAATCTTTCTGGTTCCTTTCGCATATAAAGGAATCAAGGACGCATTTCTTTAATAATTGCTTCTTCTTTGGTAGTGTTTTCCGGCCAAGCTGTTGGCGGCAGTTTGAGAAAGTCGGGGCCGTCGAACCATTGTTTGTAAGCATTAGCCCCGTGTTGGCGCTTGGTAACGATGTCCGCCACGTTTAGTTTACTTGGTAACCATCTCCAGTTGCTAACGTCGGTGAGCTCAAAGATCTCCGCTATTCTAAACACCACATATTGGTATATTGGTGATATACCTTTGAGTCAGTCCATAAATGATATTCCTAAAAATCGAATTGCGCTGTAATGTTGCTCATAAGTCTTGCCCTAGTTACTGCTGCTTGCAGCTCTAGGCGTGGTATTGACAGCGACTGCAGCGGTTGGATTTAGCTGAAACGAGATTCAACATTATTTGGTTATTGCGCTCGATACGGAAATATGCAACGGCAAAGTAGGCATCTTCTCCCGTATCCACAAATACGTAGAGTTGAACTCGACAATCTTGCGCTTGCCAAAATTTTTTGATTATTGGTAAAAAGAACAACTACGTTTGCCACATATCCTGGATATCGGATGATATTTCCTGATCCCAATCTATTTATGATCGCCAGACTTGTTGCAACAAAATTTTGAGATACATCATCATACCGGATACGAAGCCCATTGGGTCAAAGATGGACATCAAGACTTGCAATATTTCCCTTTTGGTTGGCACAATGTTCGTCACTATTAAATTGCGTTTTAGGCGTACGAGCTTTAGCGCATAGGTAAAGGCGGTTGTTGAGGGTATCATTGCATGCCCAATATTTTTTCGTAGGAATATAGGTCCTCATTGTTAAAGCATTTTTTTTCATCTTGCATTGTTGAGTCGCTCAGAGCAGCTTAAACATTTTTTGAATTCGAGCACCATTTGTGCGTATGAAACTGTCCGCGTGCATGGATCTGCTAAACTTTTTGGCCGTGGTTATAGCTTCTTCTTCCGTATGGCAAGAATCAATGTAGTCGTCTACGTAATGGCTTCTACATATGGCACGTGATGCAGCAGGAAACTCAGACGCTTGTCTCTTAACATTCAGATAGTGCACAATACATTGTTTGCTCCAAATGTGAGCACGTTTAGTTGAAAGGTTTCCACGATGACAGTCAGCTGATTATGCCATAGAAATTGTTGCGCTTTGGCGTCTCCTTCTCGTACGGTGATACGATGAAAAATTTCGGCGATGTCGCCGATGTCTTGAAATTATACATAAGCCGCAGGAGGGGTACGCCAGACGATTTAACTACGGCGTCTCAAACCAATCTGACTCTATCAGGCTTATGTGGATTACGTACGGTAAATATAGGCAAGTACCATAGGTCGACGATTTGTGTACGATTTTTTCATGCATTAACGTTTCGGCGTAGACCTTGTCGATGAGGTAAATACAAAACCTTCCATAACTCATTCGAGAGAGTTTGGGGTATCATTTTCCTTTTTAAACATGACGGTGTCCTTTGCGCCGTGGGTAGGCTATTCGGAAATAAACGAGGTCGCGGTCGCATTGGCATCTATGTAGGTTCAGTCCGCCACCAGATCGCCTAGAGTCGCCATATATGGTCAACCCTAGTCTCGTTTTTGCAGCAATCGGTTGCTGATATTTTCCATTGCGCATCTTCAGCGATGCAATGAGATTTGGATTATTACTGCCAATAATTATTTGAGGCGTCGCATTAACGAAACTCAGTATGGGCAGATTTTTCAAATGTGAATACCTCTGTTTAATCTGCTCTGCTATTATCGTTTCGGCAGGCAGTCCAAGGAACTTGACTGTGAAAATGTTGTTTACTTTAAACAATTTAATGCCTTGTCCTTGTTTGGAGATTTTCGTTTGGATTCGGTTCTGGCCGACTTAGACAGCCAGTCCATTTAATGCACAGAGGTTGGGCAAAACCTTTAACGTCGAGGGCATTAGCTAAACCTTCCTCTAGAAGCGTCAGCGTCGATCCGTCGTCACTACATACATACAAATCAATAGATTTTTTTCCATGCAAAGTAACTAGCAGCCAATCTAGTTAGTTGGTTGGTGACCTACGATTAATCATCGTAGGCGTGCAGGGCGCATGTTGTCATCTCATTATGAAGGAGGTGATGTTTTGCGTTGCAGATATTAATGTTGCAAACTATGTGGCTTTAACACGGTCCCTTGTAGCTCTTGAGACACTGGACACATAGATGATGATTGTTTATCGACATCCGCAATAACTTATCACATGACACTGGTTTGTGATAACCCTTGCAGATCGCGCATAAGGTATTCTTAAGGTTCTCAGCCAGGGCCGCTCTATGTGTATGCAGATCCACTCTGTGGGACCTCTTCTTGTCGCTATCTGCTGTTAAATTTGGCGTGGATACTCGGCTTGCTGCTACGTGCTGTATGTTTGGGCAGTTTATAGATTTTGAATAAAGAGCCCAGCTCAGCTTCATATCTGGTCCCATCTTTTCGATAAGTGTAGGGTTGTTCAGGTAAGCATCTAGCTTGGTTGCTTTTATAGTGAAACAGATATTTCAAATTGCGCACGTTCTCAATCAAGAGCTTTATTATCCGCTTCGGGCGTCCAAAGTACATTATCAAGGTGCTTTAAACGTTTGACAGCATTTCTGGAAACAAAAGGCCATATTGAACGGCATCGAGTGCTCTTTCTTAGTGCTTGTTGTCTGCGGAGTACAGTTGCCACTGTGATTGAGCATCAATATTTGCCGGGTAATTCCAAAAGTGTGTGGTTGATGGCCAGTAGCTACTCCGTCTGATAGCACGCGTGCGTTGAGTAATGCGTGCTAACGGCGCCAATATTATCCTTTTAGACACATATTTTCCTATAGTTTTTGCAGAAGTATTTGCCAATCTTTCGGCATTGGTTCGTCTTCTACTTGCTGATCGTTCCCTCCGGGGTGGCTAGCCTTTACATATGATTGGACTTCCGAACCCTATACGCGATATTTGTTGCACATACATGTTTAAAATTGTTGACCCCATTTTGTTTTTTAAATTTTAAAGATTGCAAGCAAAACTTTTCTATAGAGCCTCAAGGTGAATTATTTAGTAGGGGCTTTGATTATCAGTAGTTATTGATCGGTATTTCTAAAATTTTTGGTTTTTTGTGAAAATTATTGTAACCACATATGTAGATCCCGAAGAAAAAAAAAACTAAAGTCGTCCTATAACGGCTCCATGATTTTTTTGTTTAAGCAAACTGCATCATATTTTTATGCCCTTGCATAAATCATTATATTACCAGAACGTCGGACTAACTATTTTTTAGGCCGATCATTCGAAGATATAGTCGCCTGATCTTGATCAAATTTGGATATCGTACTTACCTTTAATGGATTCATTGCTTCCAATCTGTCAAATGTCTTAATGTTTTTATATCCAGGCACAAGCAAATAAAACTCATGTTCCACTTCATTTTTAAAATCTCCAATTATGTCAATTGGATAAATTCCTAAAATATGTTTCTCTTGACCTTTATTAACAAGAACATGGAGCTCTCGTTTTTTTGGATTTGCCAAACAGCTAGTGTGATCGTTATTAACAAGGTCTGGTAAATTAGATATATTTAAGGCCTTCAAAAGTAATGAAATATTATTTCCATTTACTATATCTGGTGTAATATTAGATTGGGATTTTGAAGCATCTTTTAATTTATTATCATTTACTCTAATGTTCTGTTTTATATTTTTCGGTTTATTTGTAGTTCCGTTTTCAATATTATTATCACACTTTTTCATTTTAACTGGACTATAAAAGGTTTGTAGCAAGCTGTTTTCAGATAATTCTCCTAACTCGTCACTAAAGTTTATTTGCCTTTCTGTTTCTGTACCTTCATCACTTTCAAAAGCAGAATTCACCATTAAGTTATCAGTTGGTTTGTAGGCAAACTTTTGAAATCCAGGATAATTTGGATTTATTATACCCCTGTATGTAAGCTTGTCATTCATCAGCATAGTTCGCAAATCGCACTAATCTGAAAAAAAAAAATTTTTTAATTTAGACAATTTTTTTAATTTTTCATTCAATAATATTATTATTCATAAGCAAGTCGCGTACCGTCTTGGATACACCCGGCACCAATTCTATATCTAATATATATTCCTATCTCTTTCTCTCGCATGCGAAAAACGATCACATACCAATCACATATCACTCTGCCGCCCGTTTGACATTGCTGTAAAAAGTTTAATCGTGTATTGTTTGATGATCCTTTACATATGTATAAATAGCAAATATATTGCGGGAGAAAATCACTTCTATTATTATAATTAATTGCAGGGGCATTTTCAAAAATTTCAAATAAACTTGATCTGCGTACACACTATACGAGTCTGCATACAAACTTTGGTGACTCCAGCTCTTATAGTCTCCGAGATCTAGGTGTTCATACAGACGGACGGAAAAACGGACATTGTTATGTGGAATCCGCTGTTGTTGCTGACTATTTATACTTTGAAGGATCGGAAACGCTTCCTTTTGCATTTTGGCGACTTTAACATACCCTTTTAGACTAAAGTTACAGTGTATACAAATAAATATAAATAATCCAAAATAGAGATTTTGATTTTTTGTTGAACATTTTTCACATATTCTAACTAATCTGTAATATTTTGAGAACACATTAAAAATATAAATGTTCAAGCATAAACAGGATGCCGAAAACAAACCTTTCGTTACATAGCGAAAAAAGATTGTGGTGTAGCAGACTCTCGCTCACTCTCAGTGCTCTTTTACTTGCACATTCTTAGAGAGAATCGCGAGACACAGATTGTCGGCTCACCCTGTCAACTCAATTAAGCAATCAACGGTGCTTAACAGTTAATTGGCACTGATATTTGTACACAAATTCATTTAGGATAATGACAATAAATAAGCAGATTGTGTTTTTTTTTTTTTTGGAAAAAATACAACAAAATTAAATAACTACATTAATCATTCATTATTATTTCTGTATTTAGTACATAGGTTGCTCTTCACTTAAGTACCTTGTGATACACGACACTTTTTGATGGTCTTCCGACCCATGAACATGCCACGTATAAAATTGACCATGGGAAAAACATGAATGTTCTAGATTTAAACCACAAACTTTTAAGGATTGGCCTTGTGATTTGTTGATGGTCATGGCAAATGCAAGACGTATCGGAAATTGAAGTCTTTTAAATTCAAACGGCATATCGGTTAGGATCATCGGGATCCTCGGAATGAGAACTTCCTCACCTTTGAATTTTCCTATCATTATCGTAGCGTAAATTACATTGTTCATCAATTTACTAACCACCAAACGCGTACCATTGCACAGTTTTGGTTGGTTTATGTTTCGAAGCATGATTACTACGGAGCCAACCTTGAGGCGCAAATTGTGCGGTGGTAAGCCAGGCACGTTCAAAGAGTTTAAAAATTCAATTGGATAGTTGATGGCTTCATCTTCATTTGTGACACAGTCAATAGGTTTGAATGAATGCATTGTTCCAATGATCTTATTTTGAATTATGTAGTTCAGGTCATCTACATCTTTATTCTTAGCCGCTAAAATTGCTCGCTCACTCAACCATTCATTATTTTTGTAGTTAGAAATAATATTTGGAAATACATTGTTGATAAGTTCGTCTTTTGATGAGACAAAATTACAGAAATTATTTGGAAATGATATTAATCCGCTCGATTCATCGACAGGTACTTGACCATTACCGAATAGTCAGCAATTGCTCCGAGAAATCTTTAGCAGATGTATCATTAAGCAATGTAACTCTCATGTTTGTTGTCAGCTGCAGTTTCTTCAGCATAGCGACATAGATTTGACGACTTGAGGCAAGCGTTTATTTCATCGGCAGCCGTAGATCTTAGAATTACTGGCAATATTTGGCGGAAATCGCCAGACAGTAAAATCACTGCTCCTCCAAAACATCTCGAGTCATTGCGTAAATCTTTTAATGTTCGGTTAAGTGCTTCTAATGCACGCTTATGCGCCATTGTGATTCGTCCCAGATGTGATTTCGATGGCGCTAAAACTTTGGCCATTGCTGAGTGTTTTGCAATATTACACGTTGGTTCTTCAATAGTTTGAAGATTTAACGGTAATTTGAATGCTGAATGAGCCGTACGGCATCCTTCTAACAATGTGGCTGCTATTCCAGAAGAAGAACTGCAACCGCTATGTTGGATCTCGCCCGAACAGTTGCTAAAACTAATGACATAAGGAATGTCTTGCCAGTTCCACCAGGGGCATCTAGGAAATATAAACCACCATTTTCATCAGCGATTGCCTTCATTAAAGTATCATAAACTTCCTTTTGTTGGTAATTCAACAGGGGTACATTCCTTTGAACTACTAAATCTAATTCCTGGTGATCATATTCACGTTCCCGTTCCAATTCTCGATTAAATGCGTCATTCATTTCACGATTTGGCGCTGGCATTCCTAACTTAATTAATAAACTACCGCACATGAGGTAACACATATCTTCGATCAAGAGTAAAGCACGATTATGTATCTCCTCATTCATCTCAATATCGTGATTTCTGGAACTCAAACGACTTTGATATAAAATATCTTCTGACATACAAAATTAAATACCTTAAATGTTGGATTAAATCCTCCGTCTTCGAAAATGTCTGCCCCAAATGATGTCATTTGGAAACACGTATTGTATTTTCGAGTATTTGCAAGAAAGTGGTGTGATTCTTGTGTTCCGCCACAAAGGAATTAATACAATGGTTCATGTGGCGGAGTCAACACTGGCAATTTCACTTTACCATTAAGGCAGCATAGTCCAGGCGTTTCTCCGGAAAACTTTAATGCACCACAATACTCGCAAACAACGTCCATTTGCCCAATGCAAACGCTAGGATGCAAGCTGTAATCATTGCTGAAATCGTATCGAACGCTGCTCGATTCAAATCAGCTAAATATCTTGTTCTGCGTCGCAAATGATCTATTTGTTGCCTTCTGTTGTTCGCTCGACGATTCTGCATTGCCAACCGAGCTGTTTCACGGGCTGCTTCACTTTGCTCTCGTGATTGAGAAGCACGAAGTCGAGCCATACTATCGCGGCGCTGTTCACGTGTCCTTTCATTTGCAGTATTTTGTATTCTTCTTGCATTACGGCGTTGTCGGGAAAGATTCGATCGTCTTGGTCGCGGCATTATTAATTAAACTTCACTTCACTTCAATCCAATAGAAAGTTTTAATATAGATTTCTTACAAATATTAAATTGTCATCGCCAGACAGTAAAATCATTGCTCATTGCTGAGTGTTTTGCAATATTAAACGTTGGTTCTTCAATAGTTTGAAGATATGCGATAAAAAGTATCCTATGTCCATCTCCTGGCTCTAACCTACCTTCCTACCAATTTTCAGCGAAATCTGTTCTGCCGTTCTTAAGTGGTTAACTTACACGACTTTCTTTTAAATATAGATATATATAATATAATATATAATAATAATATAATATATAATATATATATATATAAATATATAGAATAGATATATATGTTTACATACATAATATGAAATGATGATTCTGTGGTTAACATGATATTGAGGGTTTTACTCAGAAATCGAAATTTAAAAAAAAAATACAAAACATTTAGAACAAAGAATTTATAGAAAAAAAGTAAAGAAACCCTATTTGGATTTTCCCGGTACTACGCAATTTTTTATAAATGTATGTGGGATTGTATATGGTAATATATACATACATATATGTTAAAGCGTTACTAATATTATTATCGTTTGGCATTGCTTTAGCGCAGTGAGTTTTGATCGCACTTAGATCTTAAATACAACTTACTCTCTGTGTTCCTCTAATTATCTTGTGACGCTGTCGCCTCGCTAAGACGGGAACTAAGACCAAACTACAAAACACAGGCGACCAATAGCATCGCATATAAAAGATGATGCAACATCAGCAACATCTTGGGAGTTTGATTCTTAAAAAATACACCAATACGCACCAAGTGTTACTCCCACACATACAACCAGCCCGTGTCACACGGCGACAGCACATTCAAACTACTTATGCTTCGACTCAGCCATCCTGACTACAACAGGACCTCGTGTAATTCTCCAAAAAAGCTTTTCTGCAAAAATCATTTCATTCATAAATAACAACTATAAAAATTTAGGTTCAACCTTTATTTTCTTACAGAATTTTAGATTCCACTCTTTGTTTGATTCATAAATTAATATAAAATTCAACTTTAAATGAACTTAACTTTCGTAATAATTTTTTGTATTATCATAAACCCACAATTTTCTTATGTGTGACTGTGGACATAACTTTGTTTGATGTCTTTTTCATTCTTCAACAGCACAAAATGTCCTACATTGTATACAACAACCTAAGCCTTTGTTTTATCAAAGCACACTTTGCTATATGCTCCAGCTGCTGATATATTTTGCACTGCTCGAGCACTTGATTTAGCAAAACACGGTGGAAGCAACCCGGACGAGCAACGTTTCCAATAAACAATTCCAAAGGACTTGTCTTTGTCACTCGATTTACTGTACAATTTAAGGACTACTGTACCTCGTTCAATGCGTCCTGCCAAGATCTGCTGCTAGTCTCAACTGTCGCTAGTAAGTTTTTCAATGTGCTCATTATGTGTTCTACCTGTCCGTTGGCCCTACTTACTCCTGTCGCAATTAAATGCAAGTTTATTTTTTGTTGAGAACAAAACTCACTAAATTTAGATTTCGTACCACCTATACTATTGTCAGCATCAATCTTGAGTGTGTGTCAAATAAACATATTTAGTAAAAGCGCCCACTTGGACAATGACATACTCTTTTTTATCAGACTTGCCACTCAACTTTTCAGTTATGTTGATGTGTATCGTGTGCCAAAGTGTGTCAATCATATAAATTGGTTGAAGTCTAGTCTGAACTTTACCTGAAGATGACTTTGACATTTTGCAAGTAATACAGATTTTAACAAATCTTTGTACTCAGACATGTGATCAAACCAAGTGACTCATGAATCCGATTTATTATAGACCATCTAAATGCTCTTGAAACAATTGGCACAGATCCAGTTCTATCAATATTCTAAATTTTCCGATAAATTATTTCTTCTCTTAGCTCGTAAGTTTTTGCAATGTCCTCATAGGCCTTATCTTAGGTCTTTTCGCAACCAAACGCTTAATTAACTCATGAATCTGATTTAGTACAGACCATCTAAATGCTCTTGGAACAATTGGCAAAGACCCAGTTCTATTATTTCTCTAAATTTTCCGAAAAATTATTCCTGCTCTTATCTCGTAAGTTTTTGCAATGTCCTCTGCAAGAGAATTATTTTTTAGTTTATTCACAATATAAATAATATCGGAATCTTTGCGCTGTTTAGCTATAAGCCATTCACTAGATTTCACTCTCAGATTGACTCGTTTCTCAGAATTTTTACAAGTATCAATCGCATCCGCTTATGGGAGATTTCGGGAAAAGAAATCATCATGAGCCATTCGTTTATCCTTCCTATACCCACCTCCTTTGGGCCCTGGGAGAAAGATCACGTTTGGTTCTTGATGCTTTAAGTGAATTACAATCGGTAAAAACAACAAAATCTCTAGCTGACGGAAATGCTTTATAGCTATGACAACTGGAAGAGTCTCCAATTCATAGAAATGGTATCGTAACTCAGCAGGTGAAGCAGCCTTACTAAAAAACTCGTCGACATGAGACCTATTATAGATTTTATGTAATAAGATAGCACCGAGAACATGCATCAGTATGCTATTCGATTGGATATTGCAGATAAAAAATAACTTAAACTAGCTTCTATATAATAGATATAAATTTCTGACATTGGCAAGAACTCGTACTGGCCATTTGGAGTGACAAAAGCCATACACTCTACAGATTCTTCATGCATAGAAATTTGGTAATATCCACTTGCCATATCGAAATATGTAATATATTATATATGTGTATGTAAAATATTTACCTCCATAAAGTGAAGCTATCTGATCTGCTATAAGAGGTAGAGGATATCTTTCTGAAACTGTATTAGCATTCAATTTATGGTAATCGACGCTCAAACGATGAAAACCGTTCTTTTTGTTCACTAACATCATAGGGCTTGCATAGGGTGAGCAACTTGCCCTTATGACATTGCATTCCCAAAGCTCTTTAATCCTGTCGCGCACCAACTCTCTTTCATTTGGGCCAAGTCTGTATGGTCTTCTTTGACTAACTTTTCTGGGATCTGTTCATTCAATTTTCACCTGTACTGACTGTAGAAGAAGGAATTCTGTTTGTAAAATACTTTAAGTAGTTTTCCAATAAACTATTAAATTTATCTTTTCTTCTTCGACAAGATCAGTATTCACTTAACAAAATGTATCGTTATTTGAACAATACTTTACAAATTTTAAACTGAAAACTTCCAATTTTTCCGGGTGACAAAATGACATGACAATCCTGCGATAATAATTCTAGACCAATCACAATTTCGTTTTTCAAATATTGATCGTCCAAAACATGGAAAGCATTATAATACAATTAACGGTCATTTCTATATTGCTAAGTATTTGCAATGTTCTACAAATGCTGTCAGTGCCAATACCCTTCAATAGTACTAGATTATTAATTCTTTTACCAACTAACTTATCTTCACTTATCACTTATCTTTTGTTTAATTAAAGAACATTCCATAATGAAACATGTCTCTTTTGGGCTCAACAACTCTTCACATGATGCGTACGCGGTTGAAATGTGTCCAACTTTGGCACTTGAAACAGCTTTCATTTGATTGCTGTTGGTGACCAAACATGCTCTGCAACACGAGAAGAAACACTTTGTTGCTGTCTAGCTTTATATTTACACATTTTTTGACCCAATTTTGGACAAAAATGGCATTTTATTGTTTGCTAATTTTCTTTAAGTTCTGTTTTCATTGCAATCATATCATTATGAGCAAACTGAGCAAGCGTCACAGAAACAGCAATCATCTTCACATCTATATCACGCCATTTAGTAATGAGTGACGTCACCATGCGACTAGCATAGTTGAAGAGACAATCTCCGTCGGTCGGGGATGTTGATAACATTCTTAAAAACATAGCTGCGGACGCGTCGGCGCCAACAAGAACTGCGTTATATTTAGGCAATATTACTGTCTTATAATTTGTTGTTCCAGATGGCGCTGATTTCAATGCTTTTACAAGGTCAATGAAATGTTTGTTTTGCATTTCCATTAACACTCGCCATGAATCATTTGACAAATTAGGTTACGAGCTAGATTCCACTTCTGATGTTGCAGCGTCACTAATATTATTATCGTTTGGCATTGCTTTAGCGTAGCGAGTTGCGCACTCAGATGTCAAATACAGCTAACTCTATGTGTTCCTCTAATTATCTTGTGCTTACCGAATCATACTCGGCGACTGTTAGAAATGCTGTCGCCCCGCTAAAACGGAACTTTACCAAACTGCAAAGCACGGCTACCAATCACAACGCATAAATCGGCTGATGCAAAATTAGCCTTATACTACAATTGCGATTTACACATTACACAGCACATTCAAATTACTTATGTACATATGTGTATGCATATGACGAAAATTAAAGTGTGTTTTTGCTTGTAACTTTTAATTGATTTTTTTTTTCTTTTTTTACATCTAGGCTATACTAACTTAAAAATAATTTAACAAAAATTATTTCATGGATTTATATCAAAATATGAATTAAATTAATTTTCAACCGTGGGCATAAGTATTTTTACAAGTGATGAGATTATTAATTAAATAGCAACTTAAACAAAAAAGAGATTCCGATTAATAGAACGTGTAGTCCGATTTAGTTTCAATGACCTTTTGCAGCCCTCTTGGAACTGAGTCCACTAAAGATTCAAGAATATCAGAGGACACCTCTTACCCAAGTGAAGTGATCATAAATTGTTTTTTCTTTGCTCTTATGCAAAGAAGCAATTCGCTTTCGTTTAATAAAGGACCACACGTTTTCAATGACATTCAAGTCTGGACTTCGAACATCTTTTTTATCATCCTGCTCTTATGACATGGGGCATTATTCTGTTGCAGAATAAATGAATTTCCGAAAGGCGATTCTCCAGAAGGAAATGCGTTTTTATTTAGCACTCTCAAGTATTGACCTTGGTTCATTGAGCCTTCAATTGGAACCAAGTCACCCAAGCCATTTTAAAGTTTTTAAGTTTAACAAAGTTTAACTAGCAAAAAAAAATGCATTCACACTTGCTCAAACTTGCGAAATATTAACCACAAAGCTTTTTTTAAAAATACTTGGGCCACGCGAAAATTCCCTATTTACATGCATTCTTATCAGCAGAAAGAGAATGCAAAAGTCAAACAACAAAAAATTTGGCATGAACACATTTATTAATACATTCTTTGTTTTGACAATCATTTATACCGTTATTTAACGATAATAAGCACTATCAGCTTCAATAATGATGAAACAATTTCGTCAATATATTTATGACTACTAGTGTATATAATAATATATGTGGGAGTAGCATGGTAACGCCGAGTGGCCAGACCCCGAGCAGAACAGCAGATCGACTTTGACAACGTCAAAATGCATTCGCACATACGTGGCAAGCCGAATCGATAGTCCAGGGAGTGGTACAAAAATAAAGAAACAAGCAAGACGCATGTACGAAGAAGGAAAAGTTGACTAACGAGCCAACAACGATTTAAAAGTTTTTTCAAATAAACATTATAATTCATACTAATACCGAAATCTCAAATTAAACTTAATATCTTATAATAATAAGATTAATCATAACTTTTTCTAATAGGCAGATACTTATTTCTCTCGAATCGGGTACTCTGTACCACATGTATATAATTAAATATTTGGTCTTTCCAAAGGGGAAAAAAAGTTATTATTTATTCGAGTTAAAAGCGGGGACTTTATTCGTTGTATAAAAACTTAAAACTGAACTACAAATATGTCTTATACTAATATTTACAGGCTGAATTTGTGAGCCCTTCAGTGGCGTGATCGATATTGATGCGCTTTGATTTGCCCGAATTTTAATGTTGAATTAGCGTTCTCTCGCTTTTGATTTTTAGGTTTAAATGATCATGAACAAAATGGATTTGATAGCCATGTGTTTTAATTATGAGTTACCGTTCACACGCTTTGATTTTGAGGGGGCAATTGTTATTGCAGGTGTCCAAGTGTTTATAAAAAACGGATGTTTACTTTAAAGTTATAAATTTTAGGAGGCGAAAAATTTATAAGTTATTGAGTATTGAGGTTGGATATATGACTCCCCCATCCTAAAAAAATAGCCTATCCTCAGGCGTATACATTGGGATATAGTAATGTGTTTTTCTCAGCTGTAAAGATTGGAGTATCGAATTTGTTTATAGTTTGGGACTCAATTTTTTCAATAATTGGGGTTTCAATTTTTTCTGTGGGAGCTCGATTGTTATTTGATCGAAAATGCTTAATTATTAATTCTTGAGGCATTGCCTTAAACTTATAGATTTAGTATGTAATTAAACTTATCACAGTAGGTTTTAAAGTGGTGAATGTAATAGTTTGAAATACAGTATAATATTTTGAGTGTTCGTTAATTATCTCTTTTGTTTGGATAAAGGAAACAGGTTCTAGCCTGGTGATATTGTTTGTTACATAAATGCTTTGGCTATAGTCAAGCAATTAATTTATTATTGATATTTCGTTTAATTGTAAGGCACAATTGTAAATTTTTATCATGTTATTGCCTTCTATCGTTCTTCTGTCGTTGTTTACGCAATTTTGATTAAGTTTAGTTTTTGGTAAATTCCATGTTACAATCATATTTGGTTCAATGTACATAGTTACCATAGTTTCAAAATTCTAATATGTTTTAGTGTATTTACAAGTGGTTGAGATTTTTTTATTTAAAATTCCTATTATACATTCATTAGTTTCTATTTGTTTTGTATTTTTATTAAACAAAGTGTAGTTGTCAAAATAGTATTTATCGTATGAATTTTCAGTCAAGATATTTTTTATTTTCATCTGGATAAGGAAGTATCTCAAAGATAGGGGTTTTTATTATTTATAACTCGAACTTCTAGTTTTACTGATTTTTCCTTTTCTTCTTTCAGGTTGTTAAGTACTTCTTAACCTTTATTTAGTTCGTTTGCTTGTACGCTATTGCTTTCAAACTTATTTATTTTTTCTTCTAATTTGTTCATCCTGATCAAGATGACCAAAAAAATATTTGTACATTGAACCAATTCCGTTAATTAGTCCTCGTTTGTTAAGTTTTACATTTTGTATTTCATTAATATCCCTACTTTGTTTTTCTGTTAAGTATTGAATATGGATTATGTCATTAAATTTCTGTTCTTGTTGCATTAAATTGTTATATGTAATGTCTATTAGCGTTAAATTTACTTTTAAATAATGATATTCAAAGTTTGTCGGTAAGTCGATAGTTCCTGTCTTAAATATTAAGTAACCGTTCGGTGCTTTTACTGGGTTTATGTCAATGGATTGGCTGCATGTTGAATTTAACGTTAAGAATAGCATAATGCACAAAAAAGTCATCTTGAGTTGTTGACCTGTAATTAGTTAACTGTCGTATTTGCTCTTATTAACCTCCTTTTTCTTCGTGAATTTTGATTTGTAATATCCTTTTGTCCTCTATTTCTTTCTTCAAAATGTTTCTCATCTAACCGAATTTTGTCTCCTGTCTTTTTCAATGGATTTGTCGTTTTCAACTTTACTAATGGTGCTTGTTTAAATCTAGTATCGATTTCGAAGTAGTGTCTATTTTTATTTAAATTGTTTATTTGATGTATTTTATTCGTTTGGGTATTATAGTCAGGTGATCCTGCATAGATAAAAATGTCCGCTGGTGTTCGGTTAGTTGTTTTATGTCTCGTCATATGATTGTATAGGTAGAGAATTTTTTTTAAATTTGATTAAATTATCTTCGATGTCATTTTTACTATTTATAATTTTGAGTTTTTCATTTACTGTTTTAAGAAATCTTTCTACGTCTGAAATGCCGTTTTTACTTGTTGTGATTTCTAACTTTACATTTTCTTCTTGTAATTAATTTTTTATTGCTATACACAGAAATGCTGAATCTTTGTCTGATTTTATATCTATTGGTTTGCCCATTGTTGTGAATACTTTCATAATTGCTCTCATGGCTTCTAACCAATCTCTAGACCTAACTTCTACAAGTGTTGCAAATTTGGAGTAAATATCAATTCAGGAAAGGAATTGTAAATTGTCGATCATGTAAAAGTCCATGACGTATTTTTCTCTGATATTAAAGGTTTCTGGTGTTACTTCAAATTTAGTTTTGCATTTTGCGTTTGATCGTATTATTTCAATAAAGGCTTGTTGGAATATGAGAAAATCTTGTTCATTAAGAAAATATAGTACAGTTTTCTTACTGCAAAGATATCTTTTAATTATATCCCTTGAGTAAGCATTGGTCATTTCTTTGTATGTTATTTTTATGTTTGATTTATAAAAAAGAGTTGTTGTTTGTCTTGTTTGTCTTTGTCTTCTGAACCTCCAATGAACTCTATTTGTCTGTTGAAATAATTAATGGGTCTTTATACTATTGGTTTGTAATTTTCATTATCCTCGTGAGGACTATGTATTGTAGCTGCGGTGCTTTCTGTTGATCCAACAAACTATTCATCTGTTTTAATTCTGGAAAGGGCATCTGCCACGTGATTTTCTTTGTTGGGTAAATATTTAATTTTGTAATCAAACTTATTTAGTTTTATTTTCCATTGTTGATGTTTCATATTTGGTTCTTTTATATTATTGAGCCATTCTATAGGCTTATGATCGCTTAGAATTTCGAACTTTCTACCTAAAAGGTATAGTGTGAAATACTTTGTTGCCCAGACTATTGCTAGTAATTCTTTTTTAATAACTGAATAATTGATCTCATGTTCTTTTAGCGTTCTGATTGCTTGGCAAATTGGTTTGTGTTCTTATGAAAGAACTGCTCCTATAGCTATGTTGCTTGCGTCTTGCGTCTGTAGTGACTGAGAATTATTTATTAAAATTGGGATAGGTCAGAATGGGGTCTGATGTTATAAGAATTTTAAGTTTCTCAAATGCTGAAATGAAATTTTCATCTTTAATATTGACTGTAGAGCCTTTCATTGGTTTGAGTGTTAATGGTTTCACAATATTGGAAAAGTTTGGTATACGTTGTCTCTTAAATCCACATAAACCTCAAAATGATTTTTTTTCTTTTTGAGTTTTTGGAAATGGAAAATTTATAATTATATTGTATTTTATTTGGGTTAGGTTTTATACTTTCTATTGTTTCTGTTTCTGTTAAGATTAGCTTCTCTTAGTTTGTTACGTACCTTTCTCAGCGATAGTTTGTGTTCCCCCAATGAAGTGGAGTACACTATAATGTCATCCAGATAAACAAGGCATTCCTTATAAATAAGGTCTTCCAAAGAATTTTTCATGCATTTTTGGAATGTTACTGGGGCATTTATAAAACCAAATGGCATGCGTGTGTATTCGTAATGGCCATATTTAGTTGAGAAAGCTGTTTTTAAAATAGATTCAGGATCCATTTGAATTTGATGAAAACCCTCTAGCTAAATCAATGGTGGTGAAGTATTGGCATTTTCCCAGTTTGTCAAGAATTTCATCCATGAGTGGAATTAGGAAATTGTCATCTATTGTGACTTCATTTAAATTTCGATAGTCAATGACTAATCTGAATTTTTTTTTGTTAGAAGCATCTCCTTATTTTGGAACGATCCAAATGGGTGAACAGTAAGGTCAGTTCTATTTTCGAATGATACCCTGTTCAATCATTTCGTTTATCTGTTTGTTGATTTTTATATAAAATGTATGGGGATAATTGTATGGACGTTTAAAAATTGGGACCTCGTGTTTCGCGGTACTGAATATCCCTGAAATCGTAAAAGACTTTTTTAAGTTTTTGTGTTTAAATGGTCAAGTCTATACTCATGCTTTCTACTATTTCATTTTCAATCGCAAAATCTGTGTCTGGGTCCCTCTCTGTAGGTGGGTCCAAACATTCTATGTTGTGTTCTTTTTCTATTTCTTCAATATCTCTGAAATAAAATGTATAGTTTCCTAGTTTTGCGTATTCTTCTTCATAATTTATTTGGGCTTTGCAGGATTTTGGGAAAGTTCTACCTATCAACATGTCGTATTTATTTGAAAATATATGGATATAAAATTGTTGTTCTGTTGGACAGTACAGAAAGCTAACGACTAGCTAACGTCATAAATAATCTGTTAGGTAATTTTTTGTTTATTACATTTTTTATAGTGTTATTTAAAGCATTTGTGTAAAAAAACGTGTTGTTTGCGTCGTTAGACTTAGTTTGTTTGTGATAATATAGGATTTGTCTTCTAATTCTGTTACAAACTTACAAAGGTTTCCTGTATAGTTTGTGTTGTAGAGGCTTCGAAGAAGTTCCTCACAGGGGGTCTGCGTCTTCAATTTATTGATGAGGAATGATCTTAATTCCGGCCAGGTGTTGGCAATTTGCGAAAGCCGTTGTGCCTCTCCAGTGAGCTGCATTTCGATTGCAATGAACAATATGTTATGTTGCCTTTTATCATGGGTTGGATATAAGTGCAAGATAAAATCCATCCTCTTTATGAATGACGTCAGATTCTCTGGTGCTTCATCATAGTTTGCGACCTGTCTTAACGAAGACAGTGCTTAACTGAGCTGGGCTTCGGTGATTTCTACGGCAATTTTTGTTTTTTAGTGGTGTTTTGTTTTGTTGATTTTCTGGGTTTTTTCGTGTTTTGTTTTTTGTTCGCACACAAATTGGCGTTTTTGTTCCATAATTGGAGTTTATGGTTGTAAACACAGTTGATGATACTTTCGCGCACAGTTGGCGTAAATATTTTTCACTGTTGTAGACTTTTGAGCACTCTGCTCCCAGTATTTGCAGCTTACAGGGTTCAATTAAATTATTTGTTAGGCCCTATATGTCACACGGATAGAATAACAAGTTCACTTTTTCCAATCCTATCGACTGCGCCAATTAAATAGCTGGTCGTTCCAAAGGAGAAAAAAAGATATTGTTTATTCGAGTTAAAAACGGAGACTTTATTCGTTGAATGAAAAGTTAAAACTGAAGTACAAAATGTCTTATAGTAATATTTATAGGCTAAATTTGTGGGCCCTTCAGTGGCGTGATTGATATTGATGCGATTTGATTGGCCCGAATTTTAATGTTGAATTAGCGTTCTCACTCTCTTGATTTTTAGGGGGACACTTAATATTGCAAGTGTTCAATTATTTATGAATAAAACGGATTTGATTGGCCTGTGTTTTAAATATGAGTTGGCGTTCACATGCTTTGATTTTCAGGGGGACAATTGTTATTCCAATCCAAGTGTTTATAAGAAACGGATGTTTTCTTTTAAGTTAGGTATTGAGGTTGGATATATGACTATATATACAAATAATTAAATTTTGCCCAATTTTCTAATATTTTGACTGCAAAAAAAAAAAAAAACTAAGAGAAACTGTATACCAGAAGTTTTCCATTTATTGCTATACGGCTTTTTGGGTGTTTTCGTTTGGAGTTATGTTACTACTAAAGTACTATTTTTCTTAAACAAAGTCAAAAAATAGATGCCATTCCCCGTTGAATTAGGTGTTGTTAATTAATGTCAAATTTTATATATCTATTTTACAGCGTGAAAGTGTTTATTTTTATTTCTTTTTCGGGTTTAATGCTGATTTTGTGAGTAATAAGTTTAAAGGAGAGTTTTTTTATCAGAACAAATACCTCAAATGGCACTTTAAAATTAAAGTTAAACTTTTTGATTGCTCCTTGCACATTATGAAAGTCCCAAAGATTTTTTACGAAATTGTTAGTTGATTGTACCAGAAAACATACAGGTTGTATACAATTTTACTAAATTTATTATTGTTTTTGATGTAAGCTTGAATTTTGACATTCTTTTAGTGATGTTCTTCGGGCTTTATCCCGTTGCCGGAAGATATTTCATAGTTTTTTTTTTTTTTGGTTAATTTTTTGACATATTGGTGTACGAGAGCGAGGGAATGCGGCCAGAACCAGTTGTTCCAATAAAACCGATTTTCGCTTCTCATGTCATTGTGTTTGTTACTAATATTGAAATTTATGCAGCGATTTTATTTCAAATGTCGCCTGGGCAATAGGCACTGTAAGAACCCGGACCATAGTTAGGAGTGCCTGGCGGTAGGCTACAAACTTAACAGGGCGTAAGCCCATACAAATCAAGTATGGAGACGGAGAAAAATTATTTAAACCGGGCTGGAATGTCAGCCCAAATGTCGGGTGAAGACGCGACTGCCGGACTAGTTGGACTACTGTCAAATCAAGTTGCGGGAGTGCCATAGTCTCCGGAGACTCTGAATGCGAAATCGACGAGGCATGAGAGGAATGATCTTAAAGCTGTGAAGAAAAGCAAACTCGCCTGGGCAGGGCAACGGATCGAAGATGGTCATAAACACTTTGCGTCGAGACCGTAGCAGCAGGCAACGAACGGAGGATTGCAAATAAAGTGGGGAAGTTGCTGGATACAAAGCGTATAGAGGTGCCGTTAGGTATTTGTAATTTGTGTTGTCTGTTATCTATATTTAGCCCATTTTTATAAACCTTAATATTATCTACCAGTTCAACATCATTAGGAATGTAGGAATTTAGCTGCTTACCAAAAACCAGTTCGAAATGGCAATAATGGCGAACTGTAGATGGGGTTGTGTAATAACAGTATGTGTAGAACCTAAGCCTTTACCTACTTATTAGTTTGTGGATGCCCTGTCTCTAGCTCCGTTGTTCACATATCCAACGGACCAGTGGAAGACAGAAGAAAAAACGACCACGCTAATTAGTTTTATACTATTTCACTTACATTTTGAAAGTGTCGCAGTACAGTCATAAGTCATTCAATGTTAAAATAAACCCTAACCGAAAAAAATTAATCCAGTCCATTCGCAACCATATTTTGTGGTCCTTTAAACCCGAACGCAGACTAACATTTCGAAATAAATAGTTCGATTTGGCCTAATTAGCGTCTAATTATTCCTTAATAAATAAAACACGATGAAGCGTGTCATCCTACAACGGGAATTTACCATTGCGCAGTTGACACGTGCGTGCACTTCGGGCTGTTGAGTCAGACTCAAGATCAAAATTGATAATTTGATCGATCTTAGTGAGGATTAATGCCAGTTCCGGAGGGAACCAGAATGCGTTGACCCGTCAGATGAGCTTAAAGATGATGAGGAGTGGTATTATCGGGCATATGTTGCTCTTATTGAAGCCGCGAACGTGTTACGTAATTATGGAGGCTACACCTCAATTACTACATACACTTGGAGAAATAGGGATTAAAGATAAATTACACTTTGAATGAATCAAGATTTTAACATTTTCGGGAAGCTATGAGGATTTATTGATTTGTTTATGACTATGATAAAGCATGGACGAAGTTAGTGCAGAGGTACAAAAAAATGTCGCTAATAATTCATTCCTTTATCTCAAGTTTCTTGAATTTGCCGCCTGTTACTGAACTAGCTGTTAACGGGTTATGAAAGCTCGTGGATGGTGGTGATGAAGGTGTGCGTAGTTTGGGCGCACTTTTTTGTGACTTGTGACCCGTGGCTTATATATACATTTTTTTTGTTAAAATCTGATAATAAAACGCGTCAGGTATGGGTATAACATAATAATTCAAATCTGACGGAGGTGACCATCAACCATTTTTTGGAATTTCTAACACATCGGTGTGACGCTTTGGAAACGTGTCAGCCTACCATTTCATTTCCTGTTCAAAATCGACGACAATACATCGTGCATCATACCAGTGTGCAAAAAACAGATGCTCTATATTGTGAATTTTGTACTAAGTCTCAATTTATATCTGCTTGCGAGAAATTCAACAAACTTGATGCGAACTCCCGTCGTTTGTTGGCTCAGAAAATAAATTACGTTCAAATTGGCTTGGTACCAATCATCTAGCTAAAGAATGTAAGTCAACCTGAAATTGTCGCCAATTTGGTGTTACACAAACATACGCTCGAATCTCAGTCTTAAGTCTTGTACTAAAGTCACTAAAGGGCGCGCCAAGATACGACCACATATATTCGCGGACAAGCTTAGTTTCTGTTGAAGTCACTACGCTGATTATGAGTGTACTAACGTCATCAATTCCGGCGCAAGCGATCAACATGAATACATCACATTGGGGGCATATTCTTCAGGTGTAGCTGGCTGATCCCTCATTCAATCTTTCAAGTGATATCGATCTGATACTTGGTTCGGATCAATTATGGAATCTCTACTTAGGACAAATCAAAACATTAGGTAAAGACAATGCTTTTGCACTTAATACAAAATACAAAATGGTAATATCATATCGCCAGTATTTTTCTACCATGATCATGGCAATCTCGATATACTAGTTGGTAGTTTCTTTTGGTTAAGATAACGTGCAACTATCAAAAGCCACACTTAAAACAGGTGATCCAGTCAAACAGCATTTTCGACGAATGCTTAATCGCATACAAGATGGAGTGTACATCTTCGAATATCCATTTAAAGAAAAAGCTCTACCAATCTACCCAACGTTGTCGCAGGCTAGACAACGCTTCAAATCATTGGAGCGACAATTTCAAAAGCAGGTATATGTAAAGTTTATAGAGGACTATGAGAACCAAGGTCACAAAACTGTCACCGATGCAAATAGATGAAAATCCCAAAACTTACGCACATTTGGCTCATCACGTTGTACTAAAACTAGGCGAAATGTCTGTTTCTCGTTAAATGATCGCCTACACATAAGACGACCTACACAACCGGACCTGTTGAGAATGTGTTTTCGTTTTCGTCAGCATCTGCGTTGATATAGAAATGATGTTTCATCGAATTTTAGTGTCGCCTCAGCATATCAACAATCACTGCATTTTTTGGCGAAAGGAGGAAGATGAACCTTTTCAACGTTTTCGATTGTTAACAGTTACATATGAAAAGGCCTCATCTCCATTCCTAGCAGTGCGGGTACTAAAGCAGTTCGCTGAGGATTGGTAACACAAATATCCATTAGCTTCAATCGCATTGTCAAGAGATGCATACGTTGATAATACCCCCACAGGATGCGATTCGGTAGAAGGCCTCATCGCACTCTAAGATGAACTCCTTCAATTGCTAAAGGAAGCCAAGTTTAATCTACACAAGTGGTGTTCAAATTGAGGTGCAATTTTGCGGTCGATGCCAAAGGATATCTGTGAGCATCAACCTAATTAATATTCGACAACTATTTAATAGAACCGGTACAAGGCTGAGTTATCCATCAATCAGCGGGCAACGAAATTCACAGGTGCATAGCAAGCACTTTGATATCTGAGATTACAAAACTATATGATCCTCTTGGCATTTATGGGCCCATGACGGTCATGCTTAAAATTCTATTTCAACTTAGCTAGATAACATTGATGCAATGGGTCGAGGCTCTACCGGAATCATTGTTTGCCCGCTGAAAAGTGATCCGTGACGAACTTTATATACTCGAATTCTTATCCTGTTAAATTCCCCATTACATTGCAACGCCATTTACGGGCATCGAATTGCATGGGTTCCAGCCGAGTCAAGGGAAAGGAAGGAAATGGTTGCCAGGTTAAACTAATTGCTTCTAGGACACCAGTCGCACCACTTGAACCTATATCAGTCCCTTGACTAGAGCGCCGCGCATCTGCTAGGTAAATTGTATTTCTTGTCGGACAGATTCAGAAATAGTTCTGCCTTAGTTATCTGCTCCGCCACGCATCTGGAATACATTTGTTTGCAATCCGTCTGCCGAAACTCTGGAAGAGTATCCATAAACTAGTCGAGCATTAACTATTGTAGGCTAGACCGAGTTGGTTTTCAGGTCCCAAGGCAACAGTCGAATCCCGATTCAGACAGTGAATTGATGAAAATGGTATATTGGAAAAAAGATCAACCCCACAAGATTGGTTTCAAAAGCCAGCGAACGAATCTGTGGCCGAGTCATTTTTCATTTGTTATTGCTAACCGTTTGTCAATCAATTCCGCCCCTCTACAGCTGCCACAGCGTAGATTCATTCCCTATTCCAATATATCACAGCGATAAAAATTCAACATGCGCACAATCAACTAATTCAGTATACTCAGCGTACGGTCTTCTTCAGTTCAAATAAAACTAATTTAATTGACACCATTTTTAGATGAATATGGTGCGGGTTGAAGGACACATCGATCATTCATCACAATAAAGCTAAGCATCCCATCATATTTCCGAAGCATTCCCTCATAGCAGTTCTTCTAGTTTGACATCAGCACCAGAAAGCTCTTCATGCTGGGATTCATGATACCTTCAATAGTATTCGCCATCAATATTGGATACTTCTTCTTTCGCAACATCGTTCCAAAAGTGGTTTTCCGCTGCAAGATTTGTTTTATGCAATGTCTACTAGTTCGCAAGTCAGGGCCAATTTACCAGTACCTAGGGTACAACCTCTGCGATGTTATCTTCATACTTCTTAAAACTAATTTGAATGACATCATTTTTAGATGAAGATGGAATCATGCAGGGTTTGCAGTAATCGTTTGCTTATCTACTGAGGAAATACTTCTGGAGTTGGTGAGTGATCTTCCTTCATCAGAATTTATTGCTGCTTTTGAACGGTTCTGGTCGCGACGAGGACGGATCACAGACAATGGCACTACGTTTCAAGGTGCTCAGAAGGATTAAGAGATTAAGTCATTTTTATTGTATTTCAACCACTGTACATTTTCTATTTTTGTATCCACTTTTTTGTTTGTGAACGCCCTGTCTCTAGATCCGTTATTCGCAAAAGAGAAAAAAATCACGCTGAACAGTTTAAAATGAGTGAGTACCATTTCACTTACATTCTGAAAGTGTTCCAGTAACTGAACTCTATCATAAAAAAATTAATACAGCCCACTCATTTGTAGCCAGTATTAGACCTATTGTATTCATTTAAACGATGTCAAATGCCTTTCGATGTAGGGCTTTTTCCCATCTGTAGTTTAACTTAATTTTTTTAACAATCTGGTTGTTCCATAGTGGCCACCCAGTATTGAATCATCATAGTGTTTTTAATTATTTCTAGCTTAGTATAGTTTTTATATCATATACTTCTCATAGGAACAATCGGCCAAAAATAGAGTTTTGGATCAAAACGTCTCTTGTTTTTCATTGGATATTATAAAAATGTACATATCTTAGTTTGCTTTATATCTAATCGTCCATGCCGAATTTCGTCAAATCGAAATACTATATCATATAGCTCCCATAGGAACGATCGGTCGAAAATAAGACCAATAACTTCCTTATTTTTCAAGCGATTGTTATTAAAATAAATATTTGTTAATTTAACATATTCATTAATATCAGTGCTCAATTTGATCAAGGTCGGACAATTATATCATATAGCTCCCATAGGAACAATCGACCCGAACACCAATTTTTAGTTATGCGAACAGAAAAAACAGCAAATGCGCCAGCTTTTTCGACTTTTTACAACAAAGGTTATTTGACACCCAAAAAAGAGGAACACAGAAAACTTGCAAGGGTATTCAATCTTTGGCACAGTCGAAATTAGCCCGGCCTTCTGGTTTTTATCAAATTTGCTGCAAGTACACATACATGTTACTAAATGTAATAAAACCCTGCAGGACTTTGACGGGATAGCGTTATGAATTACAATAAGCCGATGATACAGAAGAAAGCGCTATTTGGTAAAATGCTAAAGAATTCTGGAGCAGTTTAAGATTTTGTATTCAGAATCGCTATAAATAAACTCGATGGTTAACGAGAAAAATATTAAAGAACGATCACCGTTTACCAAACTTATGTTACGAACTAAATAAAATCAGCTTCAAATGCAGCCTTGTTTTAGCAAGAAAAATAAAAAAAAAGAAGTGGTCGATAATTCACACTGAAGATCCCGAAAAGGTGAAAACGCTAAATTGCCCTTAATAAGACAGATTATTTTGCTCTATTTTCGGATACAAAACTGTGTGTAAAAGCTATTGCCTGTACATAAAGCTGCTTGATTATAGTTTGTCAATAAATATAAGTTTTGGGATGCTGAGTGGAAAAATTAAATTATTAGTAATGAAAAAAATTTAATTTAGATGACCCTGAAGGCTAACTCTGGTATTATCGAAGTACAAGCCCCAAAATAAGTTCATAAGCCCAGAAATTTTCAAAATTTCATAGCACAAAACTATGTAAAATTGTTGAAGACCGTTTTAGTGCCATTTGGTGTGAATCACTAAGGTGATGATTGTATTTTCCTGAAGGATGGTGCACCTACCCACACAGCAAAGCTGAACGTTGAACGCTGGGTAAAGCAATATAACAGCGTATGAAAATTCTAGTTCGGGTTACATATACATACATACGCAAATAATTGTAGTAGTTTTGAGCAGTTCAGCGGTATCGTGAATGGGGCTCAGTGACCCTAGTGCGACTTCAGCTTGAGTCATATTAGTTTTAAATGATTTTTATCATAAATTTAACGGTTGTTATATATTTTGTTATCTCTTTTATACAAATATTATGTTTGTTTCTTTAATTCTACAAGACTTTTATGAGAGCAACTTTTCCTTTTTATGAGTGTACATTTCCCATTTAACAAGCGAGATGATAGCATGTTAAAGCGAATCCAAAGAAAATACATATCATTAAAAAAGATCTGTATTTAAATCCAATCTCTGGTGTATTTTTAGTTACTGTCGAAAACATTTGGGGAAATGCTTTAGTAGGCATGGCATAATATAGATAAAAGAGAAGTTTTGAAAAACGCGAAATTTGTATTTTTTTTCTTTAAAAAAAAAACATATTTATTATGTGGTCGAGAATAGAGCAGTAATAAAAAGTTGTATTGGTAGGTCTTTGAGTCTAATATTTGGAATTCAGTCAATTCCTAATGCATCTTTCGGTTACAGTTTAAAAATTGGAAAGTTAGGATTGCTGCTTGAAACAAAGAAGTTATCAGTCTGAATTCCTGTTTTGCCATTAGCTCGTTTATTGTCGTTAAAGTTAGTAGTAAGTTTATAATAAGCTATCAAATCTATTTAAAATTTCTACAAAGTAAACTCCTTTTACTGTTGCACTTCGATTTTCAGAATGAGCTTATTTAAAGAAATCTCTATAAAGCTGCTGAGAAAAGGTGTTATAATTAATTATTGTCTGTGCAAAATTTTATGTGACACCACTGTTGTGGAGCTCAGCTTTGAGTCCTTGCTTGAAACTGGAGTCTTAGATTAAGCACTTATTGAGTACTTAGTGAAACTCGAGTTCGAGTCTCAAACTAAGTGCTTCCTATTAGAGTTTTTTAGAAGCAAAGCTTTAAGCCGAGCTCGACTCTCACGCAATAGGGGTATATTATTTTAAAGTGGTTTGTTAGTGCGTTAAAAAAATCGATTGTATGAGAATTATACAAATGGGACCATGAGGTCAAAATTCTTCCAGTTCTAGATGAAATAATCACATTAAATTTTTTATGATAATCGAGGTTGTAATGTATCGTCATCTTGTCGACAAGCACACGAACCTGTCGTCGTTAGAACTTTACGTACCTTCTTCCCCACGAATCGGTGGAATTCGGTTCTAGTAGCTCTTTTACATAGAGGTTACTGTGGATTCTGCCCTTCTTAATGCTGATTTCTCTGCACGTAAAGTTATTGATGTACTCTAGTTATAGTTTTTGCTGTTATTTTATTGAGGACTTATTGTTATTAGATATTCTGCGTTACCGATATTTGTCGGTGTATATTTATTCGTAGTATTTATCGATTTTGCGCGGAGCTTTTTTCACATTTTATGGGGGAACTTACGATTATCCTTTTTCTAGTGTTTCCAAAATGCTAAACTCACACAATTATTGTAGATGAAAATGTAAGGGTCTCCCGAAGTTTGAGGCTGTTAAGGTAAAGAAAAACTTAGGTCTCGATGCCATTATGGAGGCACCCTATGTCCTTATCCTGGATGGCAAAAGGATTTTCAATGCTTTTAATAATTGCAAAGCAAACCAAAAACTCAATGGTTACCAATTAAAAGCCTTGAAAGATTACTTAAATCAGAGCAATAGAAAGGAAAGGCCAGGTTATGTAAAGTCATTGTACTAAAAATAATGTTTGTTAATATGATTTTTGTGTCCATTAATTTTTGTTGTTCAAAGATAGAGAAATCATAACCAGCGTGTCTATTGTGGTTAAAACTTAAATGTGTGCGCAATTGTGCGAGAAAGAAGTCATTTATCATTTCAGGGCGACCTGTGTATAAACTTATCCTCAAAATTTTGCGATATTTTGCGGCCGTGTGCGAATATTCTCTTTTTTGTACTGAGGTTGAGTTCGCCTTTAAAAAGCTGCTTAGTATTTTCACTAAAGAAGAGAAAATTGGCATTAGCAACATAACTCTTTTTCAGCATTTCTTACTCCGGGCAACAGTAGAGAAAAATCTATTTACCGAAAATATATGGAAATGTGACTTATACCGCAAGCTAGTGATTTGACGGAAAAATAAGAAATATATTGTGGTTTAATCGTAGGGGAGAGGGCCCAGCTGTGACACGGGACCAGTTGTGACGCCGCTTAATATTTTTGACATGTGGGTGACAATGACAGTTTGAGCTCTGCCAGTCATGTTAGTTTAATGTTCCGCCGTTTTTGAACAGACACCAATGTTAATATTTGCATAATTACACGTATAGCGCATCAAACATTGTGTTGAAAGTATTGTTTTCAAAGTGGCAATTGTGAAATTTGCAGTAAAAAGGTAAGTGTAATGCATCAAAATATTGTATTTGCCTTATATTTTGTGATTCTATATGGATTTATGTGATTATGTTGAAAGGAACTGTACATATTGAGACCAGTTTGTCCGAGAATATTCTGGAAGATCTCGATCAGGAATTTTCAAAAATGTTCCATTTGGTAAAAACACTGATTTAGTAACAATATTTATTTTATTAGAAATAAAAAAAATATATACAGGACGCGAAAAAGAGGCGCTAACATCCGAACCCTCTACCTCACGATCCCTATCTCTAATGTCATTGGTGACCAGCAGTTCATCGATTTCGGATGAGATTGGTCCTCTTCAGGCCGCTGCTCCTAAAAAGCCTTCGAGTCGTGGACGAAAGCCTATGCACAGTCTTTAAAATCGTGCTGTTTTGAAGGAAAAAAGCAGCAGCAAAAGCAGCCAAAGGGTCGAAGAAGCCCACACCGAAGAAGCCAACAACGAAGCAAGTAACACCATCACCATTTTGCAATATTTGCTTCAAGCTGTTGCCGCAAAAATTGACCGCTGCCAACCCGATCAATTGCAATGTATGCGAGCGTCCAGTTCATTCGGGGGGCGCCAATATGCAGGCAAGTTATTTCATTAAAATTATTTAGAAATCAAGAATATCAAAATTAATATTTGATAAAACAAATTGCACGAAATATATGTATGACCCTTGCTGTTAGTCAGTAAAACGGATATATTTATATATATATATATGTATATAATATAATGTATATATAATACATATAGATAAAAATAATCGCAAAAATATTTTGATGAAATTTTTTTAATGTGTACAGATGATTTAAAGATTCTGAGAGATAAAAAAACATTTTTTTCTATATTTTGTTACTTTGCGATTATACGGTAATATCGTCGTAATAAGCAAATTAATAGAACTGTCTTTGTATTTTACCACAAAATAAGATGGTTATCGATTTTTTGTAACCAACGAATATACTGAATGTATATATATCAACTTCAACTTTATGTATTAGAAAAATATAGATACAAATTATTAAAGCTTCTTTGCGATATTATATCCTTAATTTTAAATTATTTCAATAAATTTTAATTTTAAAATTTACAACTCACAGATATTTCTTTCGTACAGCACACAAAAAGTACATAATTTTTTACATATTCTGTAAAAGTGTGGGCTACAATTGGCGCATGCTCAAATAATTTAATGCATAGGGGATGCTATCTTGGTATTTTATCAATTATCGATTCCGTTGCTTAGAAAGATGACTCGAATTTTGTATCCCATTTTGCAAATTAAGAATCTTTTATAGCCAAGACTTTTTACTTGCCGACCATGCAAATAATGCATAAAAACTTAAATAAATAATATAATAGACAATACGGAAAATAAATCATTACACCTTGTCTACATTACTATAAATTTGCTTATTGTTATCTTTTATTACTCTAATTTTTTTCTATTATTGGAATCTAATAAATAATAAAAAAAAAACCTGAAACCATACATAGGGTACAATGGAATAACAAATCCGTTAAAATCAATGTAACGCACAGAAAATAGCATATAATTTCATAATTAGTAGTTTTAATTATTAAAGTTATCATATTTTTTAAAAATTAGACTGTTGTTAATATGTATTATTATGTCAAACCTTTTATACCGTAATGGTAGTTTTAGGTTCAACCATTTTCGATTGTTTTTGACCAATTTAACCAATATGGTAACGATTTCCCCAGTGTCAATTATTTTTTTGCATTATATTTCGCTTTCCTGTTGCATTGTATTATTTATATTTGTACAATACAACTACAATACCTTAGCGTAAGGTTTGAAAGGAATAATAATAGTTTTTTTAAAGCGCGTTTGGCAAAACTGAAAAATATAACTGTTGTCATAGTCATAGATCTTAACAATTGACATTAAAATTAAACAAAACTTTTCATTTATGATAAAACAAAAAGTTTTTAAGTCTAAACTTACAAGTAAAATATAAGCGAAACAATTCTTTAAATTTTGACTTTGAATACAAAAACACTATTGTTACTTGACAATCATTAATTTTAGTTCTTAAAGACTTTTTTTTATCAAATGCTTTTTAAATTTTTAAAATCGTTTTATTAGTTTAGAAGATATGATTGTTACAGTGTAAAATAAAGTAATCAAGTCGCCTTACTAACTCGTATGTACCCTGTACCAGTTTCAAATGCGCCTTTTCTTTACTCTTTGTTATATTTCTTTACCAAATCTCATTACAATACTTAAAATTATGCGAGGAAAATAACTTTTTTCAAATTGCAGAGGCGGAAAGTGGCGTGGCAAAAATTTGAAATAAACTTGGTCTGCGTACACACTATGAAAGTCTGCATACCATACTGGTGACTCAAGCTCTTATAGTCTTCGAGATCTAATTATTCATACAAATTATCCTATGCCCAAGCCGTAGAAGGCAGTAAAGAACCATTATTAGGATAATGCTTTTTACGAGTACTAGAAATATCTAATATCTATTGCCAACATCGCTATAATATCACTAATAAGAAAGTTGAGCAATTTAACTACTATAGCTGGGGACAGTAACGCAAGTCATATACTTTTGGGAAAGTAAAGCCGTAATGATTCGGTCCTTCAGCTTTTTAGGACTGCTTATTCTGGCTATTAATCTGTAATCTTCTTGATTAGTCGTGTGATTTCTCCTGTTGACGTTTAAGGCTGAACAGCGCACACAAGACCACCATCTCCTGGGAAAACCTGAGTTACGTGTCTCAAGTGCCATGCTACTGGAAGTGTGTTCGAATCCTTGAAAATGTTTCCAATTGATATATTTAACAACTTGGATGTCCATTTTGGGCGTTGCTGTAATGATGTCAAATATTTTTGATGCCAACGCTTCCAAAAACCTTGAAGCATTGCTTGCGTTTGTAGCCAGTAGCCCAGTCGATTGGAACTGCAGCGTGAATTCGACCAATTTAAAAATGGGACGGCGACAGGTATGCCATATCTGTATCCGACACAAAAGTCGAAAATTAACAACTGACTCTATTTGTGTAAGGAGCGTGTGCATCTGCCCAAAGGTGAAAACCGTCCTTCCAGTAACTCGTCTCAAGTGTAGTTTCACTGAGCGTACTGCTGACTCCTACTTGCCACCCCAGTGTGGTAAATATGCCGGAATAAAAATCCACTTAATTCCCGTTCTGCAAGGGTTTTAAAGACAACGTTATTATGTTCGCGTTTAGCACCGACAAAGTTACGGCCGTTGTCGCTAGAAATGTGTTTGTGCTCATGTCAGTAGCTAGCTCCAGGTGAAGATCGGAAGTAACCATGCACACAAACAAACAGATGCAACCCTTCTCCTTCCAAATAGGTCCAGCATAGTCGCATCTAGTATGCTGAAATGGCAAGGCTTGTCGAACTCGAACAGCAGGTAAATTGGACATGAACTGTGTAGTATAGTAGCGTTTTCTAAAATAGTTGTAGCAATTATGTGTGACACGTCTTATAAGATTATGTGTCCCAAATATCCAATACTTTTGTCGCATTATTACAAACACTTTAAAACCGAGCAGCACTGTTGTGATCTGTTGAAAAAGTCTGAGTATAGCTGATAGTTGCGCAGCCAAGCGGCGAGATAACAATAGAGCTCCAGATAGTTTGAAGCGTGGCAATAATTTTAACTTCAATGGTGAGACTCGCGTTTTAGAATCAATCAGTGACACGTCGATACTACCATCTGGGTGTGTTACTCTCTTATAAATGACACCAGAGTAACCCTTTAATGAAGCGTCAAAAAAACCATGCATTCCAATCTCATTAGAGTTGTTATTTACAAATCGTGGCAGCTGTAGATCCTTTAGTAGAAGGATGTCTCTGCGGAATATTTGCCATAAGTGCGCTGGCTTTGATGAAAGCTCTGAGTCTCAATTAAGCTTAACAGCCACAGTTCCTAGTGTTAGATTTTGAACTGGATCACCACTAGCGCTTCAATGCCTAGGGGCTCGTAGATACGTGACGTGTCAGACAGTACTTGTCGCTTTGTACTTGTGCTTGCTCCAAAAGATAAACTTTATATGACAGTACATCCTTTTCAGAATGCAATCCAAGCATCTTTGTTGCAATCCTTGAGAAATCAACCTAATTGTCTTGGCAAAGTGTTTACTATTTGAGACCCATTTACCTAGCTCCAACTGTGCACGGCCCATGAGTTGCATCAACTCCTCCTTAATACTCAGCTTCTGTTAGTAAGTCATCGACGTAAAAGTCCTCCAAAAGTACTTTTGGAGGACTTTTACGTCGATGACTTACTAACAGAAGCTGAGTATTAAGGAGGAGTTGATGCAACTCATGGGCCGTGCACAGTTGGAGCTAGGTAAATGGGTCTCAAATAGTAAACACTTTGCCAAGACAATTAGGTTGATTTCTCAAGGATTGCAACAAAGATGCTTGGATTGCATTCTGAAAAGGATGTACTGTCATATAAAGTTTATCTTTTGGAGCAAGCACAAGTACAAAGCGACAAGTACTGTCTGACACGTCACGTATCTACGAGCCCCTAGGCATTGAAGCGCTAGTGGTGATCCAGTTCAAAATCTAACACTAGGAACTGTGGCTGTTAAGCTTAATTGAGACTCAGAGCTTTCATCAAAGCCAGCGCACTTATGGCAAATATTCCGCAGAGACATCCTTCTACTAAAGGATCTACAGCTGCCACGATTTGTAAATAACAACTCTAATGAGATTGGAATGCATGGTTTTTTTGACGCTTCATTAAAGGGTTACTCTGGTGTCATTTATAAGAGAGTAACACACCCAGATGGTAGTATCGACGTGTCACTGATTGATTCTAAAACGCGAGTCTCACCATTGAAGTTAAAATTATTGCCACGCTTCAAACTATCTGGAGCTCTATTGTTATCTCGCCGCTTGGCTGCGCAACTATCAGCTATACTCAGACTTTTTCAACAGATCACAACAGTGCTGCTCGGTTTTAAAGTGTTTGTAATAATGCGACAAAAGTATTGGATATTTGGGACACATAATCTTATAAGACGTGTCACACATAATTGCTACAACTATTTTAGAAAACGCTACTATACTACACAGTTCATGTCCAATTTACCTGCTGTTCGAGTTCGACAAGCCTTGCCATTTCAGCATACTAGATGCGACTATGCTGGACCTATTTGGAAGGAGAAGGGTTGCATCTGTTTGTTTGTGTGCATGGTTACTTCCGATCTTCACCTGGAGCTAGCTACTGACATGAGCACAAACACATTTCTAGCGACAACGGCCGTAACTTTGTCGGTGCTAAACGCGAACATAATAACGTTGTCTTTAAAACCCTTGCAGAACGGGAATTAAGTGGATTTTTATTCCGGCATATTTACCACACTGGGGTGGCAAGTAGGAGTCAGCAGTACGCTCAGTGAAACTACACTTGAGACGAGTTACTGGAAGGACGGTTTTCACCTTTGGGCAGATGCACACGCTCCTTACACAAATAGAGTCAGTTGTTAATTTTCGACTTTTGTGTCGGATACAGATATGGCATACCTGTCGCCGTCCCATTTTTAAATTGGTCGAATTCACGCTGCAGTTCCAATCGACTGGGCTACTGGCTACAAACGCAAGCAATGCTTCAAGGTTTTTGGAAGCGTTGGCATCAAAAATATTTGACATCATTACAGCAACGCCCAAAATGGACATCCAAGTTGTTAAATATATCAATTGGAAACATTTTCAAGGATTCGAACACACTTCCAGTAGCATGGCACTTGAGACACGTAACTCAGGTTTTCCCAGGAGATGGTGGTCTTGTGTGCGCTGTTCAGCCTTAAACGTCAACAGGAGAAATCACACGACTAATCAAGAAGATTACAGATTAATAGCCAGAATAAGCAGTCCTAAAAAGCTGAAGGACCGAATCATTACGGCTTTACTTTCCCAAAAGTATATGACTTGCGTTACTGTCCCCAGCTATAGTAGTTAAATTGCTCAACTTTCTTATTAGTGATATTATAGCGATGTTGGCAATAGATATTAGATATTTCTAGTACTCGTAAAAAGCATTATCCTAATAATGGTTCTTTACTGCCTTCTACGGCTTGGGCATAGGATAATTTGTATGAATAATTAGATCTCGAAGACTATAAGAGCTTGAGTCACCAGTATGGTATGCAGACTTTCATAGTGTGTACGCAGACCAAGTTTATTTCAAATTTTTGCCACGCCACTTTCCGCCTCTGCAATTTGAAAAAAGTTATTTTCCTCGCATAATTTTAAGTATTGTAATGAGATTTGGTAAAGAAATATAACAAAGAGTAAAGAAAAGGCGCATTTGAAACTGGTACAGGGTACATACGAGTTAGTAAGGCGACTTGATTACTTTATTTTACACTGTAACAATCATATCTTCTAAACTAATAAAACGATTTTAAAAATTTAAAAAGCATTTGATAAAAAAAAGTCTTTAAGAACTAAAATTAATGATTGTCAAGTAACAATAGTGTTTTTGTATTCAAAGTCAAAATTTAAAGAATTGTTTCGCTTATATTTTACTTGTAAGTTTAGACTTAAAAACTTTTTGTTTTATCATAAATGAAAAGTTTTGTTTAATTTTAATGTCAATTGTTAAGATCTATGACTATGACAACAGTTATATTTTTCAGTTTTGCCAAACGCGCTTTAAAAAAACTATTATTATTCCTTTCAAACCTTACGCTAAGGTATTGTAGTTGTATTGTACAAATATAAATAATACAATGCAACAGGAAAGCGAAATATAATGCAAAAAAATAATTGACACTGGGGAAATCGTTACCATATTGGTTAAATTGGTCAAAAACAATCGAAAATGGTTGAACCTAAAACTACCATTACGGTATAAAAGGTTTGACATAATAATACATATTAACAACAGTCTAATTTTTAAAAAATATGATAACTTTAATAATTAAAACTACTAATTATGAAATTATATGCTATTTTCTGTGCGTTACATTGATTTTAACGGATTTGTTATTCCATTGTACCCTATGTATGGTTTCAGGTTTTTTTTTTATTATTTATTAGATTCCAATAATAGAAAAAAATTAGAGTAATAAAAGATAACAATAAGCAAATTTATAGTAATGTAGACAAGGTGTAATGATTTATTTTCCGTATTGTCTATTATATTATTTATTTAAGTTTTTATGCATTATTTGCATGGTCGGCAAGTAAAAAGTCTTGGCTATAAAAGATTCTTAATTTGCAAAATGGGATACAAAATTCGAGTCATCTTTCTAAGCAACGGAATCGATAATTGATAAAATACCAAGATAGCATCCCCTATGCATTAAATTATTTGAGCATGCGCCAATTGTAGCCCACACTTTTACAGAATATGTAAAAAATTATGTACTTTTTGTGTGCTGTACGAAAGAAATATCTGTGAGTTGTAAATTTTAAAATTAAAATTTATTGAAATAATTTAAAATTAAGGATATAATATCGCAAAGAAGCTTTAATAATTTGTATCTATATTTTTCTAATACATAAAGTTGAAGTTGATATATATACATTCAGTATATTCGTTGGTTACAAAAAATCGATAACCATCTTATTTTGTGGTAAAATACAAAGACAGTTCTATTAATTTGCTTATTACGACGATATTACCGTATAATCGCAAAGTAACAAAATATAGAAAAAAATGTTTTTTTATCTCTCAGAATCTTTAAATCATCTGTACACATTAAAAAAATTTCATCAAAATATTTTTGCGATTATTTTTATCTATATAGATAAAAATAATCGCAAAAATATTTTGATGAAATTTTTTTAATGTGTACAGATGATTTAAAGATTCTGAGAGATAAAAAAACATTTTTTTCTATATTTTGTTACTTTGCGATTATACGGTAATATCGTCGTAATAAGCAAATTAATAGAACTGTCTTTGTATTTTACCACAAAATAAGATGGTTATCGATTTTTTGTAACCAACGAATATACTGAATGTATATATATCAACTTCAACTTTATGTATTAGAAAAATATAGATACAAATTATTAAAGCTTCTTTGCGATATTATATCCTTAATTTTAAATTATTTCAATAAATTTTAATTTTAAAATTTACAACTCACAGATATTTCTTTCGTACAGCACACAAAAAGTACATAATTTTTTACATATTCTGTAAAAGTGTGGGCTACAATTGGCGCATGCTCAAATAATTTAATGCATAGGGGATGCTATCTTGGTATTTTATCAATTATCGATTCCGTTGCTTAGAAAGATGACTCGAATTTTGTATCCCATTTTGCAAATTAAGAATCTTTTATAGCCAAGACTTTTTACTTGCCGACCATGCAAATAATGCATAAAAACTTAAATAAATAATATAATAGACAATACGGAAAATAAATCATTACACCTTGTCTACATTACTATAAATTTGCTTATTGTTATCTTTTATTACTCTAATTTTTTTCTATTATTGGAATCTAATAAATAATAAAAAAAAAACCTGAAACCATACATAGGGTACAATGGAATAACAAATCCGTTAAAATCAATGTAACGCACAGAAAATAGCATATAATTTCATAATTAGTAGTTTTAATTATTAAAGTTATCATATTTTTTAAAAATTAGACTGTTGTTAATATGTATTATTATGTCAAACCTTTTATACCGTAATGGTAGTTTTAGGTTCAACCATTTTCGATTGTTTTTGACCAATTTAACCAATATGGTAACGATTTCCCCAGTGTCAATTATTTTTTTGCATTATATTTCGCTTTCCTGTTGCATTGTATTATTTATATTTGTACAATACAACTACAATACCTTAGCGTAAGGTTTGAAAGGAATAATAATAGTTTTTTTAAAGCGCGTTTGGCAAAACTGAAAAATATAACTGTTGTCATAGTCATAGATCTTAACAATTGACATTAAAATTAAACAAAACTTTTCATTTATGATAAAACAAAAAGTTTTTAAGTCTAAACTTACAAGTAAAATATAAGCGAAACAATTCTTTAAATTTTGACTTTGAATACAAAAACACTATTGTTACTTGACAATCATTAATTTTAGTTCTTAAAGACTTTTTTTTATCAAATGCTTTTTAAATTTTTAAAATCGTTTTATTAGTTTAGAAGATATGATTGTTACAGTGTAAAATAAAGTAATCAAGTCGCCTTACTAACTCGTATGTACCCTGTACCAGTTTCAAATGCGCCTTTTCTTTACTCTTTGTTATATTTCTTTACCAAATCTCATTACAATACTTAAAATTATGCGAGGAAAATAACTTTTTTCAAATTGCAGAGGCGGAAAGTGGCGTGGCAAAAATTTGAAATAAACTTGGTCTGCGTACACACTATGAAAGTCTGCATACCATACTGGTGACTCAAGCTCTTATAGTCTTCGAGATCTAATTATTCATACAAATTATCCTATGCCCAAGCCGTAGAAGGCAGTAAAGAACCATTATTAGGATAATGCTTTTTACGAGTACTAGAAATATCTAATATCTATTGCCAACATCGCTATAATATCACTAATAAGAAAGTTGAGCAATTTAACTACTATAGCTGGGGACAGTAACGCAAGTCATATACTTTTGGGAAAGTAAAGCCGTAATGATTCGGTCCTTCAGCTTTTTAGGACTGCTTATTCTGGCTATTAATCTGTAATCTTCTTGATTAGTCGTGTGATTTCTCCTGTTGACGTTTAAGGCTGAACAGCGCACACAAGACCACCATCTCCTGGGAAAACCTGAGTTACGTGTCTCAAGTGCCATGCTACTGGAAGTGTGTTCGAATCCTTGAAAATGTTTCCAATTGATATATTTAACAACTTGGATGTCCATTTTGGGCGTTGCTGTAATGATGTCAAATATTTTTGATGCCAACGCTTCCAAAAACCTTGAAGCATTGCTTGCGTTTGTAGCCAGTAGCCCAGTCGATTGGAACTGCAGCGTGAATTCGACCAATTTAAAAATGGGACGGCGACAGGTATGCCATATCTGTATCCGACACAAAAGTCGAAAATTAACAACTGACTCTATTTGTGTAAGGAGCGTGTGCATCTGCCCAAAGGTGAAAACCGTCCTTCCAGTAACTCGTCTCAAGTGTAGTTTCACTGAGCGTACTGCTGACTCCTACTTGCCACCCCAGTGTGGTAAATATGCCGGAATAAAAATCCACTTAATTCCCGTTCTGCAAGGGTTTTAAAGACAACGTTATTATGTTCGCGTTTAGCACCGACAAAGTTACGGCCGTTGTCGCTAGAAATGTGTTTGTGCTCATGTCAGTAGCTAGCTCCAGGTGAAGATCGGAAGTAACCATGCACACAAACAAACAGATGCAACCCTTCTCCTTCCAAATAGGTCCAGCATAGTCGCATCTAGTATGCTGAAATGGCAAGGCTTGTCGAACTCGAACAGCAGGTAAATTGGACATGAACTGTGTAGTATAGTAGCGTTTTCTAAAATAGTTGTAGCAATTATGTGTGACACGTCTTATAAGATTATGTGTCCCAAATATCCAATACTTTTGTCGCATTATTACAAACACTTTAAAACCGAGCAGCACTGTTGTGATCTGTTGAAAAAGTCTGAGTATAGCTGATAGTTGCGCAGCCAAGCGGCGAGATAACAATAGAGCTCCAGATAGTTTGAAGCGTGGCAATAATTTTAACTTCAATGGTGAGACTCGCGTTTTAGAATCAATCAGTGACACGTCGATACTACCATCTGGGTGTGTTACTCTCTTATAAATGACACCAGAGTAACCCTTTAATGAAGCGTCAAAAAAACCATGCATTCCAATCTCATTAGAGTTGTTATTTACAAATCGTGGCAGCTGTAGATCCTTTAGTAGAAGGATGTCTCTGCGGAATATTTGCCATAAGTGCGCTGGCTTTGATGAAAGCTCTGAGTCTCAATTAAGCTTAACAGCCACAGTTCCTAGTGTTAGATTTTGAACTGGATCACCACTAGCGCTTCAATGCCTAGGGGCTCGTAGATACGTGACGTGTCAGACAGTACTTGTCGCTTTGTACTTGTGCTTGCTCCAAAAGATAAACTTTATATGACAGTACATCCTTTTCAGAATGCAATCCAAGCATCTTTGTTGCAATCCTTGAGAAATCAACCTAATTGTCTTGGCAAAGTGTTTACTATTTGAGACCCATTTACCTAGCTCCAACTGTGCACGGCCCATGAGTTGCATCAACTCCTCCTTAATACTCAGCTTCTGTTAGTAAGTCATCGACGTAAAAGTCCTCCAAAAGTATCTTGCCGCTCTTGGATATTCGTGCTGATGATCAGCTGCACGTTGTTCAAACACTCTGACTCTGACTATTTTCGCCAAAGGATTCGTTGGAAATTTTGATGCTTTGGAGTCACTAAAATTTGTCGACACATCTTAACTATGTCTGCAGAAAAAACAAATCTGTGCATTCAGACCAATATGAAGTGCATTTTTAAGATATTGACCTTCACGATCGTGGAATGAGCCGTCGAGCACCACACGTAGCATGGTACCCAGTACTGGGTGATGTGGTAAATAAAACGTCATCTTGGAAATATGTGCGATTTCCTCTGCATCCAATTCTTGCATATGGCCCAACTGAATATTCTCTCTTATAAATTGAATATTTTTCGACTGAAGACTAGAATCCTTTTTTAAACGTCGCTCGACTGCGGGACAAAACGTGATCACGTTTCTTGAAATGTGTCTGAAAACCCTGGATTCTCTTGTTTGAACGGCAACTTTACTGTTTATTTTTATTGAAAGTACGCTAGTGATTATACAAGAAATGCTTGTCAACCCTTTCGTCTTCAGCATTTACAGTTGCGAATGATGGAATTTCTTGAAGTTCCCAAAATCTCTTTAGCAGTTCATCTACGTCAATGGTGGTCTACAGCAAGGTGAATGAGCTTGTCGGTCTTGAACTTGGCACTGATAACATGATCCTACCAAATATTGAATTACTGCGATCGAATGTCCTTTGTCATCACATAGCTTTACTCTAGTGAGAACAAGCCAAATTTAGTAATTGACAATCAAGATATCGATTAAAGTTTTTATTATGAATTCAGGATCAGCTAGTTCGTATCATGAGAGCACTGATAACGACGATATATTCTCTCGAGCCAAAGGAGCATTTTTCTTTCCTAATTTGCTGGCAATAAGCTGCGTAGAAGTAATCGCTGTTATGGGACGCCCGTAAATTGGTAAAGTGGAGAAATTGCTGAAGCGAAGAAAAAAGAAGAAAAGAGTTCACGGCTCTACAGGTAAAATTTGCCGACAGGAGAAGAAGGCTAGAACTATGCAGGTTAAATCATATCGCCTAGGGTTTGTTGTGGTTCCCGCACTGTCTCGGAAAATGCAGCACTAGTAATAACAGGCCTATCGACTTGAAAGAATCGTCTATTCGCCTATCAGGTGAAAGAAATGTACAAAGCAAGAAGCATCGTGGTGATGAGTGCAGAAGAGAGAAGTATGATCAAAACATTAGCACCTTGTCGACGCTTGTGGCCATCACTCTGCCCATCAACAACTGCTGTGGCTGCGAATTGTCCTCTGCCACGAGGATGAAGTCTCCCACATCATCGAAACGTTGTTTCACGGTCAACGAATATGAAATGCCTTTTATATATACCACTATATATACTTCTAGTCGACATTCCAGCTTAGTTGCTTCAAACAAAATAATTTCATTTATACTCTTGACGCATTGAGTTCGTATTTTTTTTTTTATGCATCATCATATACATTGATACCAAACGAGGGCGTTGTTTTGAGTTTTATAAGTGGGTGAAGAAGCTATTACTTATTTTGGGACGAACGACGGACTAACCAATTTCGAATTTCCAAATATTTGGTGACAATAATTAATAGAAAACAAATAAATGTACTTTTATTAAAAACTAGAAAACCCGGCAAACGTTTGCCGGGTCTTCTAGAATAATAATGTGAGTTACACTGACATAAAAAAATAACAATTGAAAACGTCACGAATAAGTTTGATCCATAAACACGCATAAACAATAATGATGGCCGACAACTGTGGGAGTGAGAGAAACAGGAGACCGGCTTCGGTCTTATCCCTTCTCCGCGTTGTTCACTTAGTAGTTACACAGATATAGTCTGCCCAATGAGTATCCAGTAAAAGCGCGGAAAATTTAAAAAATTAATTAAATTGCTAAAATGATTATTAAAAAATAGGGGTTGGTGATAGAAGGGTATAAATTTAGGGTTGAATGTATTTTTAATGCGACATAATAAAAAAAATAAAAAAATAAAAATAAAAGCATTCAGTTTGCTTTGGATTGACTGTCAATACTCGCCCTAAGGCGTTTGATAAAAAAATGTTAAGGGTGGACAACCCTTAACACTTAGGGGTATGAAAAATAGATGTTAGCCGATTCTCAGACCTACTGAATATGCATACCAAATTTGGTTAAAATCGGTAAAGCCATTTCGGAGGAGTACGGAGACAAACACTGTGACTCGAGAATTTTATATATATAGATGTATTTTGAGACTATGCAATTTTGTCGCGTTCGCGATTCACTTTCACTTTTGTTCAGTTTCAGAACGCGATATTTGATCCTCCAACGCGTACGCGAATTTGAATTTTATGCAGCGGTTATAAACTACAAATTGACGCTCCATTTTATTTAGAAAACGTTTGTATAAGAAATAGAAAAATGCTGTTTTGAGGATTTTCCCGGCAATTATTCGCGCTGATACAACTGTAAAGTTGCAATCGCGAGGGCTGATTATAAACTTATGAACTATCCTATATTAAGTTTTCTAAACTAACTTAACCATTTCCCAAGTTCTGCATTGCAAGCCTTAGCCACCGGCTCCGCCTCTCGCGACGATGGTGCTGGCTTAAGCACATTACGCGTCCGCTTGGCATCGCATTACGTTAGGGACCCCCATGATGAACGATTTGTTAGCAGAGGCTCTCACTATTCAGATATTCTGCTGGTGCAACAACGCTGACCTTGCAACTAGTGCAATGAGAAAGGGTGCACTTGTCGATACCCTCTACTTTTTGACATTGTCTTGGGCTATGCCTGGCCGTGTGTTAACTGGCCCCCCTTTAAGTTGAGGGCCGTCCTCGGTCCTCTTGAAACTGCCCACGGTCAACCGAAGAACTCCTGGCTCCTTATTTCGGCGCAACCAGGCCAGGCAGGTCAGCACTCCGCCAAACAACAGCGCTCCACACCCTGCAGCAAATATGGCCAAAGGTTTTTTGTTGATCGTTATAACCACCTCGCTGATGTGGTCGGTGTTCTCGTCGTTCAGCCGGCGCAGGTAGGTTAGGCTGAGCACTTCGTTATGACCGGTGATATTTATTAGCTGGACTGCGGCAACACCCGGTGTACGTTTGTGAATGCCATTTCGATTTATTATTTTGGTGTCGTTGATGGATGCCTCCCTTCCGAATGTGATTAGAAACGTCCCGTTGATCTTTTGGGGAGCGGCCGCATCAACTATTACCTCGACTGCTCTGTTGTTGACGATGACGAACCCCTCTTCTACCTCATCCATGGGAGGAAGATGGCTTGGGCGTGTCTTACAATGGGCTACGCTCCCTACATGCAGCTGGTGGGCGCAAGTACTAGCCCCGGCTTCCTTGCAGAAGGTGTGCGAAGTCGCTATTTGGCAGCTATCCATTGGAACTATATGGCCGCTGCAATCCGCGATGATATCGGTGCCCCCTCGATCAAGTACAACTCCTCTGTGTTCGACGGGGACTATGGTTATTTTCTTACAAATACTTTTAACTTCAGGATATGCTATAATAAAATGGATAATGCTAGTATTTAATGCTACTTTAATGGTGCCAATTTCAAGGATTTCCCTAACGCTGATGTTAGTGGCTCGACTGTTCAATATTTCATCCACATCGGAAGAATCTAAAATCACGGGGTTAATCAAATTTAGCCTTGCCAAGGTTATCGAGAGTATGACGTTTTCAATTTCGAGGCCAACGATTCTATTTCTTGCCAACAGTATTTCAAACAAATGCGCCGTATCAACCGCCTCCTTATGGACGTTCTTTATTAACTTATTTACTCGGTCGGTCAGTTCATTTAGTTGGGCTGTGGTTCGATGTTTTATGGCCCTCTGCTGGTTGCTGGCATGGATCAAGTGTGCTTCGACTAGCCATGATTGTTCCATGTCATCATGGTCCGGCGAGCCGGATATTATTTTCAGCGCTGACCCCAAAAGGTTTAAGCTCCTGGCAGTTCTATGGTGGACATTTTACACAGACAGCAGGGTTTCCAGATGACCCCAATCGGACTCCAAAGCGTTCGCATGTGCGAAAGTGGAAAGAACTCGGACAACTTTTTAGTTTCTTCCATGATTTCATAATATTTGGTCACGTTAATCGTATGTCTTACATATTTGAAGCTGCCCCATATAATTACCTCACCATCTACTATTGGAATATAATCTGCGTGGGAGTTACCCCCCAGATGGACTTGTAAAGAAAGAAAAAGATAAAAAATAAACGAATGGGATCTCGACAATTTTTTTGCTTATCTAATGTTGTCCTTATGGACGCTCCTCCCCCCTGATTAAGTCCGTCGTCCCGAGGTCCGCTTCAATAGTTTCCTCCGTGTAGAGTGAAGTCAGTTTATTTCCTAGTCTTTGATTGTTTCTTACCCACACTTTCTCTCCTGCATCGAAAACTCTATTGCGCCTACCAGGGTTAACGCGGTTGATTAAATTGTCCTGCGCATCTTGCACCTTTTGCGCAATTTCTGGGTGTAAGTCAGGGGCTAAAGGTAACGCGACGTCTACGGGCCTCTTTTTTGTTACCGAATGTATTGACCTATTATATTCCCTTTTGGCCCGTAAAATAAGCTCAACCGTGTCGCTTATTTGATGCTCAATCTTCAGGCATCTGGCTATTTCCAGCAGTGTGCTATGAAAGCGTTCTACCTGTTCATTGGATGTGCTGTGAAGTGGGCGAGCATTTACTACGTTCACCCCGAAATTGTTCGCTAACAGTGATGTAATTGTTTGGGAATTAAAGGCGGCCTCATTGTCACAATAAACCGTTTTTGCTCGTTGGAAGATGTTCGTTATTTGTAACAAGGGTGTTTTAACATCCTCGATGGTTCGAGATGCGATTGGCTGCACTATTGCGAACAGTCACAACTTGTCAACGCAAGTGAGGAAATACTTTCTGTCGGTTGAAAAGATGTCTTTATGTAGAACCTCGCCCACTTGTGCTGGACTTGGCGTCACACCCAGTTCTTGCCGTATGGGGTGTCGGTCGTACTTGGCCCTGGTGCACGTTTTACAATTCACGACAATTTCATTCGCGAGTTTTGTCATTCATGTCTCGTAAAACTTGCCTAACGTTTTCTTGTGCTGCCCTGTGCGCGCGATTATGTTCTGCCGTCATTATTTCCCTTCTCTCATTCGAGTTGAAAATGTCTGTTACGAGATTCTTGCAATGCCAGAACTTGGTTGCCGGAAAATGTCTGACGAGATCGTTCTGAATTGCAGCCAAAGTGTGTAGGTCGCAATGTATTGCGTTAACTACATCAGGATTTATTATTTGTTTCAATTCATGAAGCAACTCAGCTGAGTCAGCGAAACGTAGCCTGTGTCGCCGCTTTTCGCCAAATAGGACAAAGGTTTGTTTGGTTGGGGACTCTGCTTCTTCCAGACTTAACTGGTTTCTAAAACAATTTAGAGGCTTGTCTGTCGTCTCGATCGTGTATGTGAGCGACAGTTCGCTATGGACCGTGGCGGCGTCCGACGGATCTTCTGCTTCTATTGCATTTACGACTTGCCTAGACAACGCGTCCGCTACATGATTTTCTTTCCCTGGCTTGTAAAAAATGTTTTCATTGTGTTCGTCAGTGAACGCTTTCCATCTTTTGATCTTTGCGTTGGGGTTTCTCTCCGAAGCTGCAAAGGTCAAAGGTTGGTGGTCGGTGAAAATGTTAATATCCTTAGTGCCATAAAGATATTGCCTTAGTTTTCCTAATGCCCACTTTATTGCTAAAAGTTCCCGTTCGTTTGTGGCGCAATTTTTCTCGGGGTCTTTTAATGCCCTAAAAATCAATGTGATAGGTTTACCTCCCTGTGACAGGACCGCGCCGATGCCGTACGCTGACGCTTCGGTTGTCAAGTCGAACGGTTTTTTAAAGTCCGGGTATACTAGCATGACGTCTTCAGAGGCTAGGATTCTTCGTAATTTTTCAAAGGCGGCGCGTTGCACAGTGTCGAATTGGACTTGTATCTTCTTTGACATGTGTTTGCTTACCGTTCTGTTTTCTCCTTTTAGGATGTTAGAAAGTGGCTTTGCTATGTCGGCAAAACCCGAATAAAGAACCTGTAATAACTTGCGAGGCCCAAGAACGAGCGAAGCAAGAAAAGATTTTCAGGTTTTGGAAAATGTTCTATGGCCTTGACCTTTTCAGGATCAGACTTAGCCCCGCCTCTCGACACGATGAAACCCAGGAATTCCACGCTTTCTTTGAAAAAGTTAGTCTTTTCCTTGGCGATCTTCATATTAGCCTCGCTAAGTTTTTTTAAGACCCAGTCGATGTGTTCGACGTGGTTGACTTTGTTTTTTGAGAATATTATTACGTCGTCTACGTAGACATAACAGCACTTTCCGATTTGGTCTCGTAGGACGTCATCGATTAGACCAAAAGGCAATCGGCAAAACTCATACTTTCCGTTATTTACCGAAAAGGCAGTTTTCTCGCGGTCGTTTTCCGCTAGGTAAATTTGATGATAGCCTGACTTTAGATCAAGAGTCGTAAAGTACTTGGCCTTTCCCAAATTAGCCAGGATCATGGGGATGCTGGGCATTGGGTATTTATCATCAATAGTCTTTTCATTCAGTTTCCTGAAATCAATGACCATCCGTTTTCTCTTGTTTCCTCCCTCGTCATAACCTTTTTTGTCCACTATCCACGTGGGGCTGTTATACGGTGATTTCGAGGGTCTTATTATCCCATTCCTTAACAACTCTTTTATTTCGTTGTTCAAAAAATCAGTGACCCCCATCGGGTGATGACGTAATCTTGTAAAAATGGGTTTTTCGTCAAAAGTGCGTATGGTGGCAACCACTGAAGTATTAAAGGGCAAGCTTTCGCCGTTCGTGGCGAACGCTTTCGAGTTTTTGAGAATTACTTTTTTAAAATTCTCCTTCACTGCTTCGGGTACCGCTATTTCACTCACGTTAGTGAAGTTGACGTCGCGGCACACGTGCCTTCTGAGTTGTTCCACATAAGGCCCATTCCTGTTGAGAAATCGATTTTTGCTTTGACTTCCTTTAGGTAGTCGTGGCCAATGATGGCATCGAAGTTTTTTAATATTGGGAATAAAAAAAAGGTACTTGGTTTACCGAAAATTTGCAGCTGACATTTCCGATCTACTGTGCTAACTCCGTGCACGTAGCTAACTTGAAAAGAGGAGTCAGCCGCAACTATTCCAACTAGCTCCTTTAGGGGCTTAATACAGTTTTTGGCTGCTCCACAATCTATCAAGATTTTTAATGTTTTCCCCGCCAGCTGTCTCTCGATGAACAGCAGGTGGGACCGTTCCCTAAATAAGTGGGCTGTTTATATCTAGACAACGAAGGGTCGACATCCATAGGCTCCGGTTGCTGAGACTGCGACCCATTATGATTCCTGGGTTGCCCCTGCCAGTTTTTCTTGTGCTTGGCTGAGCCCTGACTTTTGATATCGTGTGGGTTGGCCACCCTTGCATCGTGGCCGTCTTTATTTCGTGGCCTGTCATACTGTTAGCTTTGTGAAAGCTTTGGGCCATCAGCCCTTAGTGCCTTCTCTTCAACTGATCGAGCATAACTTGCGGCTTCTTTTTATACTTGACTCCGTCTCTCTGGCCAACGCCAAGGCTGAGGGCAAGTCCTTGGGCCTGGCTGGAAAGACAACCGCTTTCAAAGGCCTTCTCAGCCCATTTATGAACGTGTGGAGAGCGTCGTCTCTATATTGTTCATTAAGCACCGCGGCTGCTGCCGCGTCGTGCGTCATGATAGTTTTGTTTGTTATAAGGGTTAGCCGCTTTTCGACTTCGTCGTAAAACTGCATCAAGGACATTTCGCCCTGCCTACAAATGCTTAACTCTTGCTGCAACACACGGACCGGAGTTTTGTCAGCATACGTGAAATGTAGGCGGGCTATAATAGCGTGAAAATTGAGTACTGTGTTGTATGAGAACAAGTGGCTTTTGGCGGTGCCCTTAATTTTTTTTTTATAATTGAAACGTCTTGAAAATGTTGATTAGCAGCCTGTCGCCATGCTACATATTCCTCTTGGGCACCTGTGAACTCCGGGAGGGATTTTACTATGTCTAATGGCTCGTCGCAGGTAACATCCGGCATAACTTTGATTCTTTCAAAGGTTTTAACTTCGGGAGCCACCGCTCTGAGGCTGTTTATTGCCCCCTTAAGTATATTGATCTGTGATTCAAATCTACCCACTAACGCGTTCACCAACTCATGTACCTGTCCTTCGTTCATCGTGGGCGCTTTTATTTCTACCCTCTTCTCAACACTTTCTACAAACTCGCGGATCTCTAAGTCCGAGTCACTTTCCGTCTCTTGCCTATATTTTGTCCAACTCATTCGGCGCGCCGAACTTATGATATAGAGGCAGCTGAAATTAGCTCACTTGGCAAGAAAGAAGACAATACGAGAATTGTGTTTGAGTGCTTTTAAGGAGGAAATGGGCCGATTTATTTTCTGATTTGGGCAAGGGCAGTATTGTAATTGACCCGCGTGATTATTTGGATTGCAAAACATATAAAGAAAATTTTAATTGAACAGTCGACTCACCAGTACATTTTGCTAACTCTGCAAATTTCCTTGTGCTGATTTTGTTGTTTTTGTGCTTCACAATTTTAGTTTAATTCGTATTCTAGGTTGCCTATATTAATAAAAAACAAAAATTTTTTTAATTATTCGTTTTGGTTTTGCTTTTTTTTCTGTTTGAATTATTCAAACGAGAAATTTTCGGGAGTGAGTTATCAAACCCGTTGGGCGCCAAATAAAGTTCTCCTGGTCCAGTAAATAAGGTTCTCCTGGTCCAGTTGCGGGTGAAGATTATGTTGAGAGGCGACTGTACCTCTTATTGCTGGCCTCGTGCTCAGACAATAAAAGAAATCAGTTAAAGGCCAAGTGCCGGTGTGAACATTTATTTAAGCGACTTATCGCAAGAGCGCTGTACTCCAAACTGACTTCTTAATACCTAGAATATTCTACTTAAGCTAAGCCCAAACTCGCATCACGCCACCACCAGCATGGTCGGCCAGCCGACCCAGCAAATCCAACAGCCAATCTAACGGAAACTCCCGAAGAAAAGCAAAAGTGTCCGATCACCGTTGCTGACCATTACAGCTATAGCGCGCTGATACAACTGTAAAGTTGCAATCGCGAGGGCTGATTATAAACTAATGAACTATCCTATATTAAGTTTTTTAAACTAACTTAACCATTCCCGAAATCTGCATTGCAAGCCTTAGCCACCGGCTCCGCCTCTCGCGACGTTGGTGCTGGCTCAGCACATTACGCGTCCGCTTGGCATCGCATTACGTTAGGGACCCCCATGATGATATTCTGCTGCTGCAACAACGCTGCCTTGCAACTAGTGCAATGAGAAAGGGTGCACTTGTCGATACCCTCTACTTTTTGACATTGGCTTGGGCTATGACTGGCCGTGTGTTAACTTATACATATGTACCATACCAGTTAAACTGGAGTATAAGGAAGCGAGTCACCAGTTGTAAACGCGACAGCGAATTGCAAGCACCAACAACAACACAAACGGCGAAAAGAAAACGAAAGATAAAATTGATGTTTATGTATGTATGCGTGTGCAGTGCAGGCCAAGCTAAACGGTAAGCAACGTATTTTTCGCGTCTGGCAACAAGAAAAAAATTCTCCGCGCCAAACGTCGACAAGTAATTTTTTTCTTTATGGAATTATTTTCCAAAAAAGTTGAAATCTCACGATTCAAAATTTTGGCAAAATTTTCTATGAGCGATTCATTTGTTAATATGTATATACATACATATATATGTGTGCATGCAATTGTTATTGTAAAGCTCAAACTACTTCTTGTGCTAAAAATTTAAAGTCTATGCTCAATATGGCGTGATGGCCGTGACTTCCAAAGAGAAAATCTCGATTTGGGCGACAGGGGCAACTCCCAAATAAATTGTTTTTTGTTTTATTACGCAGAAGCCGCGGATGTGTTATTTATCTTTTCACTTCGAAGCGATATGCACAGGAAAATCCAATCGAAATTCAATCAGATGGGACTGCGTTTAATGTTTTAGAAGACAATCGAAAAAAATGGTGTAAGATAGAATAATGTGCTCGCTTTCAAATGAAATAAAGGACTATATTTTCATACAATTCCTTAAATCTATCCTAGTCTAAGGTAGTGGAGTGGGCTGATTCGCTTCATGCGCCTGACTTCATTTGACCGCTCCCAAGTCCAACTTCGAACATGTAGGGACAACCACAAAGAAACAAATTAGCGCTCATCTGCGCTAACACCTCTTTATAATATTAGTATAGAAGTACTCTTGTAGGCTATTTTATTTTATATATGGAAAACTAAAAATTGTTTTGGTAAAGACCAACTTATATGGACAATATTCACGTGTAGCCGATGGTGTTATGTTAAAACAATATCAGAGGTGCCATAGAAATATGTAGCGATTTTGCGGGAGGTTTTGCTTAAAACTTCCCAAACAAAATGTATGTGTCACAGGATGAACCGACATTTGATTTTCAGATTCGTTTTTGGAACCGCTGCTCTCGATACGCAAATCGGATGAGTAGATTGCCGATAGTAGCTCTTTCGATTGTGTCGGAGTGTGAAAAAGTTTGCATGCGTTTTCCGTTACTTCAAAAAGTACTGCATGCGTCTCAAAGCAAGAAAAAATGAACTTCAATATCAGAGGTAAATTTGAAAACTAAAATTTTTTAAATAATTAAAGCGCGCAATATTGTCGTTGTGTCGATAGCCCTTTTGTTTTAATTGAAATTCGTAACTGCCAAAAAAATACAAAATATGCAAGATCAAGAATTCTGACAACACGCTTGCAGCCGCTATTGTGGTCTAAATACAAAAATAAATAAATAAAAATCAAATGCTGAAAAGTAGCATTTTCTGAGCTGTGTTTATGTTTCTCGCGGGTCAACATGTTTATGTTTCTCGCGGGTCAACATCAAAGCAGAGATGTCAACTTGGTGCAGTTTTTTCACGTTTTGCTTCAAATCTTCCGAATTAAATAATTAGTTTACTAATATATGTATTAAGTTATCTTAAAATTACAAATTTTTTGCATTTCGATAGGTTATGGAGTCGATCGATATGGAGTCGGAGTCAAAATTTCGAGGGCAGTTCCCGGAGCGCCATCGATCCCTCACCAAAGGATCCGATAAATGTTGGAAAGGAGTTTGAATGGCTCTTACCCACAATGATGAAGGTGAAAAGAGGCATGCAGGCTGTGGTCATTGACCAATTTTGCAGATCGGGATTCTTGCCTTTAATAGGTCATAGATTCACCGTAGCAAAGTATAAATTTTTGGGCGCCATCCCGATGGATTTTGCCAATGTTCTGGACGCGTGCAATTTTGTATCATGGCCTTGACAGCAAGGGCTGTGCTGTATTCGTTGGCCAGATCGTAGGTATGGCCATCGTATGTGTAGGATCCCTCCAATGCAGTTTGGCAGTTTTGTTTTTTTGTGGTAAATTAAGTAATTTTGCAGAAATAACTTTTACTGATTTGCCTGTATCTTTTGTCTTTAAGACAGCAAATATTTAAGCAACTGTTTGTTTCTTGCTTATAAGATTTCTCGCATGACGCTTTTAGCTTGGTGTTTATTAAACTAATTGCTGCTGCTTCATGGTGTTCTTTAAAGGAATCAATTAGATGCAATGCATCATTGAAGCTTTGTAGATTCTCAGCCTTGCTATCAAACTCTAAAAAGAGTATTGAGGCTAATTTGGGGAAATGTACTACTTATTGTTGGGTCATATTTGCATAATTCGCTTGGGGGTGTTATAGGACAAATATTCTTAGTTGTGAGTTGTTTGTTTTCATCGTTCGATTTTTGGCTCATTTCTTCAGATTGATCTGAATTGTTTTCGTCGAGAATTGACTTATTAACGCGTTTCAAACAAAAATATGAACTTTATGTCTATTCAAATTAGTTCTACTCTTAATCGAACTTAAGTTTCTCTCGGTTGTGTAGTGTAGATTAGTGAGCCGACTGAATCCTTGTGCGAATAGATTGTTACAGCATACAATTTTTCATTTCAAAGATTTGTGTAATTCATCTTTATGGTTTTTTGACGGTTGTAATTATTTCTTTTCTATAAAAAAGATTTATTTTTGATATGTTAACGATGCAATCGCACCCGAACTATTTTTGTATGGGTGAATTTTATTTAAAAACTTTACTTGTACGTAATCGAAAGTATAAAGGATTTGGCATTTGTCTTCTTTGGTTCAAAATTCTATTAATGGACTATCTTTGGTATTAAAGATGTCAATGTATTTGTATTCTATTTCGGAAATGGATATGAATTCTTTATATTGACGTAAATAGTGGATAGAGTATAAGACGAAGTTTGGACTTTTAACGTAAAATGATTGAATTTGTTCATTCATTTTTTTATTTAGATATAATTAAGATCATTAGCTCTGCTCATATGTCTCTTCTTCTGTGTTCTGTTATAAAAAAGATAAATGTGTATTAGGATCCGTTACTTAGGCAACATTAACCATATTTGCTTTGGACGATTTTCCGCCCATTTCTATTTTGTTTGGATTCTATTTCTTGAAAAGGATTATTTGTTTAAAGATTTTAATACAATTATTAATGATTTAAAAAAAGAAAAGGATTTTAATTTATAAGAAACGAAAAATTTTATTATCTTATTCAGCTTAGTTGACTGCTGTAAATCATCTCCAATTTGTTTCTTTTTTCTATTTATTTTTTATTTTACCCTATGCTAGTCTTCACAGGGGTTACCTTGTTGGAATGCCTGTGCCTACCAACTATATGCATGTGTATTTGCAGAAAGGGCAGTCCGATGGTCCAGAGCAATCCTGTTCGCAACTTAATATTAATATTAGTGGGTTTTTTCTGTGCAGGAACTTGTGGCGAAATGCAATTTAAGAATCTTTGTTTTCTTTTTTTTTTTATACCACTTCTTTTTGAATTGGTCACTCTATTCACTAAGTTTCCTTTAAATAAATCTATGCCCCACCATGTTGATTTATGCCTCTATGTTGATTTATAAATTTTCCTTGTTTTCCTGGTTTTTGTGATCATGTCGCGGTTGCAGCTTCGAGTCCTATCACGGTCACCATTAAACAACTTTCTCGTACATATTTAAACAAAAACACTTTTTATGTTGAAAGGATCAAATAAGAATAAGTACTCTCGTATGTTTTTAATCAAAGAGTTTAAGCCATTATACATAAATGGAAAAACCATTCTGTCGCGGAGAGTAGTGGCAACCTTTGATGAAAGGCATTCGAAAAATTCAAAACGATAAAATGTATTGCAACAATACCTGGACTCATGAAATCCTTTGACCTTTGACTTCAGACTGTCTTAAAGCTAATTACAGGATACCCAGATTTTAATGATTGGTAACAACTCACTTTCCACTAAAAAGAACATGTCGACTCAGAAAGAAAACAAGTAGAAATTAACACTAAGACTCAACTCAACTCTGGTAAAACCAACAACGTAGGGGAATGTGGCAAAAGAATCGTTGAACTTTCAAGCTGCAAAATGGCTGTCTCCGCAATTGTTTCCAGTGGAGTTATGTATAAGCCTGTTGCACGCTGGAGGGACGGCACACTGCTCATCTTAACCAAGCCATCTTGATAGCATAACGATCGCGGACGACGGTGTTATTATTAGAAACGACAGAACCATGTCAGTCACAACAACACTGAACATGTTATCACTGCCACGTATCTCATCACTGTTGATAAAAGGGTAGAGCTTAACGAAACGGTTCTGATTCGGCAGCGCTGTCGCATATTAAATACATCAGCTGAAGAAACGCAAAAATAATAAGAGCAAGATGTAGGTCGTAATCGATGGCATGGAGTAATGTAGGACGCAGGCACGTTAGTACCTTTTAGTTCGGTTTTTATTCTGATGTTATTTGTAAATATAAAAGAGTTCTTAGGTATAGAGTATTCTTAAGCTGTCGCTGAGCGGCAGCTACAAACGACAGGAAAAGCGATAGTACTCACTTATTTGGATACTCACTGGCTGTGAAGTTATTTGATTATTTCTAGCTTTTCATCGTCATTATTTATACTTGGGTGTGAGTGCTTTTTTTTTATCCTTTTCATATTGGTTCCCTTGTCCTTAAAGTCTATTATATGCTGCAGTTTAGCGACAGTTGGTACCTTTGCATGTGTATATCATCTGCTACTTTTTCAAGCGGTAAAAAAAATTACGTAATTCGATTTTTTCCTCAATAATTATTTGTCAATTTGTTCAACAAATTTTGGCACGGTTTCATACTTTCTTTAACTGAGACGTTTTACTGGTAACTAACTCATATGACGAAATTGCTTCTTCGGTTTTTGTGATTAATTTCCTTTTCCTTTTTTGACTGACTGTGACTTAACACATGACGAATATTATAATACCTTTTATTGGATTGGGCTTTTCTTTATTTTGTCCGTCTTGTAGAAGTATAATTTTCTACTACCGCGACCGCAGTTCCGACCGCGTCTATATCCGTGTCCATTTTCCCTTGTGGTTATAATATATTCCTGAAGATGTTTCTCGATTCATTGCCGTACTTCTCAGAAAATTGTCAATTACCTGATTTGAGTTCTTGAGCCTGCAATTTGTGTACATACATATTTTACTGTTTTCTAACCATAGTTTTAAGCGTGGCGTCCGCCGTAAGTTCTGCTGCTTGTGTTGGTTGTACGTTGTTTGAGATTAATGCCGTCGGTTCGCCTTTAAAAGGTCGCATATATATTGGGCTTTTTTTTGTTGCACTTCTCGGATTTTGTTTGAATGTCGGGTGCTTATTCCGCTAATGGATTCGCCCTTTATTTGCTTCCTAAGCGTATTGAATATATATGTAATAGTTGTGTTTTTTTCTATTAACTGTCTAAATCCATTCATCACCTACAAGTGTGCCTTTATGATCTTCCTTCGTATCCTCCGCTAGCTTAATTTCTTTATTACAATTATCTAACGCTTCTATTTGACCGACTTGTGTGTTTATATGTATTTAAGGTCTAATTGTGCTACAGCGTTTAGATAAAATGAGATATAATGCGATCTAAGACTCAATGTATGCCGCGTTTTTTTAGAGATTGTTTTAGCTTACCTAAATGTATTCAAATTCGTTGTTTATTCCTTTAAATCTCTGTTTTGCGATTAGCAATAAATTAGTTGTCTAGTTCGGTTTCTATTGTAGTACTTATGTTTACTAAACTTTCCAAATTTACTATTGTAATTGGTAAAATATATTTATGTACATATATATTTGCTCATGTTGACTGTAGGTTTTAATGTGATTTTATTCCATTGTCTTTCCGCTTAGGTCCAGTACATAGTGTTCTTATGTCAACGTATGAATACAAACAGATGTATGTAGGAGGCATGTATGATTTAACCACTTGAGCACTCAGAAGAAATTTAGTCATTGTTTTACCTATTTCACTTGATAACTAACCATTAATGTGGGTGTACCATGACAAGTTTTCGCTGTGTTTTTTCGTTTTGGTCTATTACAAAGCGCCGTTTGATTTTTTCACATTCAAAGTGTGAACCACTTAAATAGGTATAATGTTTTTTAACACGGTCAGAGGCGCATGCAAAAAGTGCCCCCTTGCTAACTAGTATGGAATGCGCCAAATACATTACACTTTACCTATTTTTGAGCACGATTGTAAAGTATGGGTCGTAAACGTAATATTTCATCAAGAAATGCTTTTGAGCAAGCTTGTCTGCTTGCATGGAGTTGCTCTCCATTAGCAAGTTTCATTAAGCTAGTGAAAAAAGAGTTATACCCTATTGCAGATAAATAACCTTTGCTACTTATAAGTGACCAAATTGCCATATGGTGTTAAACTACTTGTTTTACCTGCTTGCATGCGCTATTCGCTTTACAAGAGATTAAATTTGTTGGCATCAAAATTTCTAATAAAAATCTTTTTCCGCCTACATTACCTATTCTTATACTTCGGCACAGTCCAGTTTGGCGGTATGAAGTCATTATTAAGAGACTATTCAATCTGTTTCCTAGCTTCTCTCAGACAGAGACTTAATAATTCTACTTGGTAATTTTAATTTGCCAGTGATCGCTTGGACCGTTTCAAAAGAATCTTCTTCACTACTGCCCCCTAAGTCTCACTATTTTATTAATGGTTTTTTTGAGTTATGCCTGACTCAAGTCAATCTTGTGCGTAAAAGTCATGATAGGTCTTTAGACCTATTCTTTCTTGTTAGACTCTTGCAACTGTAATATTTCCAGGATTGATTCCCTAGTGATCTTTAGTTATTCCTTAGGACGAATGACCTTTTTTTTACTGCTCTCGACTCGTTTTTAACGTTTGTTTCCCACGTGAGTTTTGGTTATTGCCTGATAGACCTCCTTGGCTCTCTTGTACCAGATTTCGTTGAGATTCCTGGCTGCATACTCAGGCTTAACTCTGCGGCTTTAAGTAAGCCACTACTTTATTTTAATTATTTGTCTTTTATCCCTCTCCATAAAAAAAGTCCGAAACCTCCAACTATAGTGTATTTCCAATTGTCTGTCATTCTCAAAGCCTATGATTGCAACATTTTTGTAGCGCCATCATTTCACCGAGCCAACATGGCTTTATGAAACGTAGATTTACTACCGCTAACCTTTTAGAATTTGCTTCTTCGTCGATCAACGGATTCAAGAATAGTTTACAAACTGATGACGTCTATACTAATTTGAGTAAGGCTTTCGATTCTTTTAATCATACGCTGCTATATAAGTTGAACCAACTAGGTATCCCATTTCCTTAGGAATAATTGGATTCTCCAAAATCTTTCTAATCATACACAGAAGAACCTTAAGTGTTTCTTTTCAAAGACCATCGAAGTCACCTTAGGGGTGCTGCAGGAAATTTATTTAGGTCCATTGCTATTAACCCTCCTTGGCATTAACACACTCTCGCCTGTTTGTGTATGCGGGTGATGTTAAGTTATGCCTAAGTTACAATGTCTCGTCGTCTTCTAGTTTGCTTTATTCTGATCTTAATTATCTTTGTAGTTGGTCTGAAATGAACCTACTAAACCTAAACGGTTCATAGGGGCTTTGCTCTTTCACCAAATTATTATCTTGACGATTCTTCTTTGGTGAGATTAGATGTCATGGGTAAATAAGTTGTACTCGTGGACCATAAATTAACATTAAATTCTAATATATGTGCTATTGTTACTAAAGCTATGAGCGACCTTTGGTTGTCGAACGAAGGTGAAAAGAATTTGACTAACTATACACAACCAAAATTTTACTTACTTCCTTAGTCCGTCCTTTGATGGAGTACGAATCTTGTATATTGAGGTATCTCGATATGAGTCATACAAAACTAAAATCGCATCAGTTCAAACGCAGTTTCTGCTTTTTGCTCTTCATGCTCAAAATGGGAATCACAATGTCAACTTGACCTCGTACTCTAGTAGACTTTTCCTGATTAACTTTCCTTAATTCTTGGTGATATATTTAATCACAAACTTCAGTATAAAAATAGTTGGATTGGTGGATCTCAGCTGCACATTGCTATTTACCCAAAAATGATTCATTAGTGTATGTGGTGACCACTATGTAGCTTAGTTTTTGGCCTGCCTCGCAGTTATTAGAAATATTGGAAATGATTCATTAGTGTATATGCTGACCACTTTGTAGCTTAGTTTTTGGCCTGCCTCACAATTATGAGAACTATTGGAAATTTACTACTTCGTAGCTTAGTTTTATTCTTTTTTACTTTTAGGCATGTCATGTTGTAGGCCTCACATAGATGCTGAGTGAGGTTTCAGAGACTAAACTTCACCTCGTCTTCGGTTACAAGATGCTTGACATTAGTTATTGGAATCGATCCATTATTTCATTATTTTGTAAGATGAAATCAAGATCCCTTACCCCTTTTAATTTTTTTTAAGTTTTTTCAAAGAATTTGGTGCTAATAATCTGGTGACGGTTCTCCCTGACCCCCCGCTGCTCCAGTTAATTTAGCTTGATTGGTACATTCTTTACGATCAGAAACCCAGGATGGTTATATTATCTCCGGTTACTAGACATCGACACAGATCGGTAGGGCAAAGAAGTGATGGAAAGTTTAACGCAGAATGTCTTATCACAATGATTTCTTAATAAAAAAAAATAAAAAAACAAAGCAAAATCTACGATATAACAAGAGTACACCAATAACTTTAAGTGCCGAGGAATCATCATGAAGAACTTCAACTTAAATGACATTGAAGCGATGTTTACACAAATTTAGTTCATTTGGGAATTTATTTCAAACTCTTAACGCTTGTATTGGTTGTAAAGTAAAAAAATTGTACAATCGATACATTTTTAAATGTATTTTCCTTTTATAGTATATGTACGTCGATTATTTAAAAAGGTTTATTAAATATGAATTCAAATTTGTAACCTAATTCGTATTTTAATAAAACTAAGTCTTTTATCATTATTCTATTTGTTAACTGTTTTATCCCCATATTCCCTATTCTTAATTTTTATATGCTCTATCAACAACATATACTCTATATCACACACCCAATATATTACGACACTTTGTCATATTTATATATAAAAATATGCAAAAACCTAGATGTGACAACACACATAAACATAAAAGCATTCCCACGAATATAAAATTCTATCGCCTATGCTCGATCACAGCTCAAGTGACCAAGTAATACATAACGTATGTATGTATGCCTTCTGGATACATATTATTACATATGTATATAGACTTTAGTATAGTATGTATGTGTTAGACCTAAGCGAACGAAATGTAAAATCATAAAAATCAGAATAAATTTGACATGCAGAATAAAAACACAAGCAACCCACGTGAAAGTTAAAAAAAAGTTACTGCAAAAAAGGCAAATAGTAAAAAAATATAACAGCTACCACCTAAATCAACTACTCCACCGCACTGTGTTTTGTTGGGAAAAAGTCAAATTTTTTTTTGTTAAGTATTTTAAACTTTTTCGATTTTATATTTTGGAACACCCTAGTTAGGTAAGGAAATATTTAACATTGACATATGGCGGAAAAAATTTATCAGCTGAAATATGGCGGGAAAAATTTATCAGCTTTAATTGTTTGTTCTGCCGTAAATTTACAAAAAATTTAAACAATTACTATGGAAAACGACTGTCCCGGTATGTAAAACTATATTTTAACCATATTTGTGTCATTGTTCTGTGTTCCTGTCCAATTGTACCGTGTTTTAGATTGAGCTTAACAAGTGTATTTGTGTTTCGTGGATCAGTACTTTTGCATGGCAAAGCGTTGCAAAAAGTTTAATGTGAGAAGGTATTAACAAAAATATGCAGATATATGAGAAACTAACAATTTTTGTCGGAACCGACACGATTTTTAAAAAATCAATTTTTTGTAGTACAATATGTGTTCAAAAGGGCGAAGCTGCTTGACGTATGGAATAATAACAATCGTCCCCGTGACGCAGTACAACATCATATGTTGCACAACATTAAACAAAAGCATATAAATGAAGACAGTATTAGGACAATAAATGAAAACGTGAAAGCTTTCGTTAATTATATAAATAAACACTTGGCAAAGTGTAATTCAACTCTGGCAAGATTTAAAAGAAAGCATGCAAAATGGCTTAAAAAAGACACTTCCATAGAAATCTCCGGTCTCTGTTCAATAGAAAAAAAATGGGTCGTCCAAAGTGTGATTACGAGAAGGCTGGTCCTCGCCTCAAAAGAAAATTAGCTGCTGAGCTTTCCGATCAAAATAACAACTCATCTCCCTTACTTATACATGCTGCTACAAGTTTCTGCTAAAAAATCAAAAGAAAAAGATTTAGCTGTTGTTTTGAAAGCTGCTGGGAGTTGCGAGACCCTAAATTAGGTAAAATGTAAACTTTTTATAGACGAGCCAAAGCAAATGTCCGCTGACTGTGCACTTGCCTTTCTATTGGAAAATAGATTTACAAAAAGTCAGTTTATAAATATACAACAGAATGCAAAAAAGCAGGGTTATGATATATACACAACATATCCAGCCGTATTATGAAAATAAAGCGTATGTTTCACTTCAAAATCTTTTGGACCATACATCTTCCCGTATTCTGGAAATGCAACATGAAGTCCTGGAAACACTTCCCAACTTGGTGCATTGCAAACTAAGCTATGGATTTGATGGTTCCTCTGGCCAGAGCGTATACAAACAGCGTTTCCAGAACCACGATACTGAATCGATTAACACTTCACTGTTTGTTACTACAATTGTTCCATTAAAATTGGTAAATGAGACAAAACAAATAATTTGGATTAATAGGGCTCCGCAATCTGTTAGATTTTGTCGACCATTAAAAATCGAATTTACCAAGGAAAGTACCGAGCTCATATTACCAGAAAAAGACAATTTAGATGCCCAGATTCTCAACATGCAAATATTTTTGTATAAATTTAAAGAGAAATGTATGTATATATGTGCCGTGTCGAGTATACATGACACTGATAGATGGTAAAGTTCTAAACGTATTGTCAGGAACCAACTCGTGTCAATCTTGCCCAATTTGTGGAGCGAAGCCAAAACAATTGCTGGACATCAAAGAGGTGAACTCGAAAGTTTTCATAGCTAAATCACATGCCCTTCAATTTGAATTAGTCCATTACACGCTTGGATCCGCTTAAATTAAAAGCACGAAAAAATTTGTTACAGTTAAAAATGATGAAACAAATGGGATTGAATGTAGACAAACCCCTTTCAAATGGCAGTGGGAACTCCAATGATGGCAACACAGCGAGAATAGCATTTTCCAATCCTGACTTATTGTCATCAATTCTTGATTTTGACTGTAACATTTTCAAAAGCTTTCAGACAATATTGATAACGATAAACTGCGAGTACGATATAGACTCAGCTAAATTCAAAGCTTTCTGTGCTAAAGTTTTTGTGGCATATCAGGAAAAGTATCCTTGGTACCCCATGTCGCTCACTGTTCACAAAGTCTTAGTACATGGGTACCATAGGCTGCCTTGGGGAACATTAGTCGGAATCCCGAAATAAACTATACAAGCTCGACAGAAGATACCACGCAAGAAAATGTAGTCGACTAGATAACATCACAGACGTCTTCAATAGATCAATGGATACTTCTGATCCGTACATACTTATCTGTATATACTTAAACCAGCGACCAAGCTCAATAAAAAGAACGATGCCAAAAGATGTAGTATCTTTGTTAATGGGACCACATTTTGAAATGCAGTCTAGCAATAATGATCCAGATTCTGACCAACATTCACAGATGAAGATTATAAAGAACAGGGTGGACTAGAGGTTGTTGCTTCAGAAGATGAACATTTTGAACTTCAAGAGAACTGAGTAACTTTTATAACATAACAAAACTTATTTCAGATTTTTTAAAATGTATAATTTTTTTAGAAGGACTAGGAAGGACTTATCACCAGCCCAGGGAGATAACTGCCAAACTCAATGAATTTCTATAAAACTGTTTTTTCTTTTTTAATTTCAAATATAAATTCTTTTAAAATTGTGTTTTTTTTTTAAATTTAAAATTAATATTTTTTTATTAGAACCTTCAAAGCTTTATATTGCAGCTTTTTTAAATAGTGATCCAAATGCCACGAAACTGAGTAGGACACTAAAGAAACATAAAAAATATATACAAACCAAGTTTCACTTCAACAGCTATAAATTTAGACTTTATGCCAAAATAAACGCAAAAAAAAACACTGTGCACCATCACATTCACCATCGTATCAACCAACGCAACAAATAGGAGACTATGTTATGAAGAATAAAAGTTTTTCGAAATTTAATTTGTAATATTGTACTTTTAGCATATCTTGAACAAATATTTAATGTGTAGCTTTGAACAACCCAACTCATCCATATAGTCTTTTAAATTTATAAGAACTTTTATCCGTTGAGGAAGATGTAAGGCCTCGTCAATTTTTATCTAGCTCTATCTGAGAGACCTTTGAAGCTAGGTAGAGACATGAAAAGTATTTGTTTCGGCCTAATAAATCTAGGATACCATCGATGCGTGGTAGCGGTACTTGTAAAAACAGTTTGAAGTGATTTTATCTGATTCTAATGCAATTATGTGTTTATTTATCATTTAACCCTTGGCTTAAATTGTTTTGTATCTGTGCTATTCATAAACCGGTACCGTTAGTACCATTTATTATGGTGTTTGCTATTAGTATTCCTTTTCTTAAATCTTGCGCTGGAATGAATATATCGGACTTTTGTTTGGAAATGGAATGAATATATCGGACTTTTGTTTGAAAATCTGTATGTTTCGGATTATTTTTGTTCGTGGTCGAATTTTTATTGAATGTTTTATTATTGGTATTGTCATATATTCATAGTTATCATCTGGGCGTAAAATAGGCACATTTAAGAATGGAATTGCATTTTCTTAAAAATTCTACTCCTTGTGGCTATTGGCAATTCCTGTCCTACGACATAAATTGCATGTCTCATTGAGATATTTTACGTTTTTAACTCGTAGCAAACTTTTCCCATTGTTAATATTGAGCTATTTCCTATTCCTATTCTAGACTGATTCTGTGTCTATTAGAAGTGTATTTAATCGCATACTACATGTTCCCCTGTACCTTTCATTGGATTGTGTGTTTCTTTATTTTGTTCGTATTGCTAAAAGTGGTAATATAAATGTACTCGAATTCGTTGTTTATTCCTTTAACTGTTTTCTTTTTGAAAACTAACTTGTCTAGTTAGGTTTCCTTTGTTGAAGCTATGTTCACTAAACTTTTCAAATTTACTATGCTACTTGCCAAACGTAAATTTTTTCATTTTAATCTTATCAAGATTTTTTCTTTATTAATCTCTTTTGCATGCAGTATTCTTATAGTATAGATTGTATGCCTACTAGGGCTGTTAATATAAAAAATAATGATCTTATTTAACCTAAGGTAGTTTCTGGGTCTCATTAGTATTACATTAGCGTTGCAACGCTAACCACCAACGCGTTGGTGTCTGAAATTTTCGAGTTTTTGCCACCCAGTATGTATGTAAGTATGTAATTGACAAATATCAATTTTATTATTTTAGGGGAGCGACAGCCAGGTGCGACCGAGAAAGAATAGAAAGGCAAAGACATTTAACACCAAAGGTGCGATTAAAGGGCACATTTCCAACTGGTACTAGGTATATCCGAGTCGGTAAGGCGACTGCTTGTACTTATATTAAATTAAATTCTATTAAGAATGTTTTAGGCTTTAGACTCATTGCCTTTAATTGCGTAACCAACTGACAAATCTCACGTGAATTAAATTGTACTAGTTTTTGGTTTCTTTATGCTGCCGAAAATTAATCATGCTTTAAATTCTATTTTTTTTTTTTTGCCTGTTTTTATTAAATTACTTTTAGTTCTTTTTACAAACGGGCCTTCTTAGAAGTATTTTACATTGGTTTGGTTTTTGCAGCGCTGTAGAATTGTTATACCCTGGGGGCCCATAGGGGCCAAAATGTATGTACTTTATACATATTTGTTATCAGCATCAAAACAGTCTAGTTAATATAACCATGTCCTTCTGTCTGGCCGTCTGTATTAACGCCTAGGTCTCAAAGACTGTATAAGCTAGAGTGGTCAAATTTTGTATGTAAACTGATATAAAGTATTTTTTTTTTTTATTTATCCGTTTGTCTATTTACAATCTGTCCTTACGGACAATCAGTAAATTAATTAACATTAACATTGATGGGGGACTACAATAGGTGGGTAATGGGGGAATACAGTAAATGAATACTGGGGGAAGATTATTATGTTACAAGGGTTATTGGTCCGCGGTATGCGGGAGATCCAGCGGGTGACGTCTGCTCAGTCTTCTGTCAGTGGTGCTGTGGTCCGCGATATGCGGGAGATCCAGGGGGTGCCGTCTGCTCAGTCTTCTGTTTGTGGTGCTGTTGTCTAGGAGGTTGATCGCTGCCGGATTCATGTGTCTGTCCAGGCGTGCCAGGTAGTTGTAGGACAGTTTGGCCACCTCCTGTAGCACGAAAGGGACGCCGAGCGCCTCGTGCAATTCCACGTTCGTGGTATATACGTTGGCGCCGGAGATCAACCTCAGGGCTCTGTTTTGAAATCGCTGCACGATATCCCGGTTGGTGGCGTTATTGGTGCCCCAGATTGACGCTCCGTATGTCTATATGGGTTGGATGATGGCCTTGTAGATCAGGAGCTTGACCCTTAATTTCACCTTTGATCTTTTCCCCAGCAACCAGAGGTGTTTTTTTAATCTCTCGTCCAGCTGCCTTCTTTTGGATAGTAGGTGTGGCTTCCATGTGAGTCTTCTGTCTAGGAGAAGGCCCAGATATTTGGCTGATGTGCTGGCCGGGATAGTGGAGCTGTCTAGCTGGACCGGTGGGCAGTTTCCCCTTCTTAAGGTGAAGGTAATGAATGAGGATTTCTCGGCATTAACCATAATGTTCCACCTAGTCAGCCATGAGTTGATTAGGTCGAGTTGCCTTTGCAGTGTGTTGGAGACGATTTGTGGTGAGGCGTCGCTGGCTAGAAAGGCCGTGTCGTCGGCGTATGTGGCGGTCAGTAGACTGGCGTCAGGGACGATGGGCATATCTGTGGTGTACAGCGTGTAAAGCACTGGGCCTAATACGCTTCCCTGAGGGACTCCGGCTCTAACCTCTTTGATGTCAGACTTATCGTCACCACATTTCACGTAGAAGCTTCTACCGACAACAAATGACCTGAGGAGCATGTAGTAGGTTGCAGGGAGAGCTGTCTTGAGCTTAAAAAGCAGTCCTGTATGCCAGACTCTGTCGAAAGCCTGTTTGACGTCCAGAAATACCGCTGCGCAGTACTTCTTCTCCTCGTAAGCTTCCAAAATTTTTTCAACGATCCTGTGGCACTGTTCTGGTGTTCCGTGGCATTCCCTAAAGCCAAACTGGTGATAAGGGATCAATCCGGCCTCCTCCAGTATTGGGCGTACTCTACGCAAAAGTAGTCTCTCGACTACTTTGGAGAGTACCGCCAATAAGCTTATCGGGCGATATGAGGCGAGGTTGGCTCCAGGTTTCCCAGGTTTTTGGATAAGTATGATTTCGGCGCATTTCCACTGGGTGGGAAAATGTCCTGGAACTGGAAGCTTTTGTTCACGATTTTGAGGAGAAGATCTAGGCCAGACTGCGGTAGAGCTTTAATGGCAGGTACGTCGACTCCATCGTATCCGGGCGATTTGGATGCTTTGAGCTTTTTTATTTCAGATGTCAGCTCTTCTGCAGCGACGGCGGGAATTGGGAGAGACATCTGGTAAGGAATGTTAAGGAAGGCCTCCGTGATGTTGACATCCTCGTAAGAGCACCTTGAGAAAGGGGTGAAGGTGTCGTGTAGATGGTCAGAAAATGCTGCAGCTCTTTCGCTGTCGGATTTGCACCACGTTCCATCTGCTCGCTTCACTGGCTCTTTTCTGGTCGTTGGCCTTCTGATCCTTTTGGTGACCCTCCAAAGGTCGTGTTGGGGGTGACCTGGCTCCACTTCTTCTAAGTACTGGTTGAGGGATTGCCTTCTCAGGTAGTAGAGCAGCTCCTTGAGTTCTTTTGCAGCTCTGTTGAACTCGATCTTGTCTCTTGGGTTGCGAGAGTTATGCCAGTTTCGGCGGAGACGCCTTTTCTCAGCAACCAATGCAGCAACTTCCGGCGACCAAAGATGGATGTCCCTGTGTGGCACGCTTTTATGGGGATTGGGTGGAGGAGTGGCATGGGAAACGGCATTGTGTATTTCAATGTTAAGTTTCTCGACAGCGCAGTCCAGTTCGTCGTTGGTTGTTATTGCGACCGCTGGGTCCAGTCTATTCTGTAACCATTGTTGGTATAGCTGGATGTTAGTGTTGGGTTTGAATAGTCTACACGTCTTGGAATGGGTGAAAGCAGGTATATTGACCAGAAGTTTGACAGCGCTGTGGTCAGAACACAGGTCGATCGCATTGCCAGTGACGATTTTGTGTCTTGGGATTCCTTTTGAGATGGCAATGTCCAACACATCTGGGATCTTGTCACTATCGGTAGGCCAGTAGGTAGGCTCACCAGCAGAGTGGCTGTCAAGAGAGCACTCTGTAATACACTTGTATAGCGCTCTGCCTCTGGGGTTCACAAGGCGAGAGCCCCACCACGTATGCTTGGCATTAAAGTCGCCTCCAATTATGAACCTCGGCCCAAGGTTGTCCAGGAGATTGTGAAATCGGCCTTGTCCAATGGTATGTCGGGGTGGGCAGTATGCGGCAGCTATTGTAATGTCACCAGTTGGGCAGATAACTCTGATCTTGGCGCATTGGACCCATTCCTCATGTTGAGCTGGTAGTTCGATAAACTTTATGCCGCTTCTTATTATGACTGCCGCGCCTCCGCGGGCGGTGCCATTTGGATGGTTCGTAGATATCACGTCGTATCCATTTAGGGAGAAGTGGGTTTCAGAGACGAGGAGAATGTAGTAGTAGACGGTGTATGGTGGCTTGGTGTTCTGGGTGTGGGTCTATGTTTTGGCGAGTGGAGCTCTTTGGCCTTCTGGTAAACTTTGCAGCCTTTGTATGAGGCAGCGTGATTTTCGTTACAAAGGGCAGCAAGCTGGGGCATCTCGAGACTTGGTGCATTCGGTTGAGAGGTGGTCCAGTGCACATTTGGGAGGTAGTTTGCAGAACCTTTGGGAGTGTCCAAGTCCTTGACAGCGATAGCACTGCAGTACGTCTTTATTTTTAAGCGGGGGCTCAACTTTGAAGACACATTTGCAGAGACGAGTGATGGAAAAGGAGTCCTTGTTATTACTGGCTGGTTCTAGGTTAATAGAGAACATTGACATGGGCTTATTATTGCTGCGGGAGATGGGGTTTTTGATCTCAAGCCCACGAACGGCATGTCCTTTAGACTCTAGATCATCCTTAATAGATGTGGGATCCGTGGAGTGGTGGAGCCCTTTGATGACGATGCAGTAAGCACGTTCGTTTTTCGGTTGAAAGGTTTGATATCTGATCTCGTTGTCATTGAGATAAGCCTTAAGTTTCGAGAAACTTTCCTTGTAGGAAAGGTTTATCCGGACACTGCTATCCTTGCCAGACTTATAGTCAAACTTGAGGTTGCCGATGGCCAGGGCAGCGTCAGTAATTAAACCTTTTATGTCGCTCATATCCGGGATGAAAATTGGTGGCGGCTTGATCTGCTTGGCTGGTACACTCTGGGTGACTGGGGCAGTAGACGGTGGTTCCACCGTCGTTTCCATGTCGTCGTCGTCGCTGTCATCTGAAAGGGCTGAGAACCTGTTTTCACTGTTGGGGTTCCTTGGGTAATTTAACAGCACGGGTTTGCGGGAGGGTTCTTTCCTCTTGATTTCCCCTGGTTCCAAGCTGGAGTTGCTGTCTTCGTCGTCACTTTTATCCTTGATGCGATGTGTCTTAAATAGGGATTTCACTACCTTTGCTTGTTTGGCAGATGAAGCGCCTTTCACTTTTGGTATCAGTTGTGGGATCCTGGTTGGGACTAACTGCCACCCTGGCTTGGAGGGAGCTGAATTGGATGGCCCTGGTAGCTCCATGTTGCCCGTTGCGTACGCCACAGACAGAGGGAGCTTGGGCTGGGCAGCTTCAATCAGTCCCAGAATCTGTTATAATATGCGCCTGAAAGATGCTAATGATAATATTGGTTGCACCTGAGGGTATGCAACACCTGTGATTGGGAGTGCGGCCTAAAAGTATGCTATACTTAGATGCGCGACTCTGAATGGCTGGCCAATCAGAGCGCCGTAACGGTGCTTGTTGATAGCTCCCAGCAAGATGTACGAAATCAGCGCAGATGTTGTTTGCAAAAGTTTTGTGCTTCTGAGAAGTAGCGGTAAATAGAAAACACTTTGAACACACGACCGCCTTTGAATAAACTGTCCGCGAGCACGTCCGTTCAGCTTGGCTGTCTATTTGCGACTGAACTGATATAGAGTGTACGCAGTGTAAAATTCGGTAAGCTAATATTTACTATGAAATTATTCTCACTTAATTTCACAATTTTGAAAAATGGACGAATAAGGCGGACAAAAAAAAGACAGTAAGACAAAAATCTGAAACTAGTTGGTTCGGAGTCTTACTTACTTTATTATTTATGTATTTAATTTATTTAATAATATTAAATGTATTATGAAATCTTTCGGGAGTGAAAATGAAAAATTATGCTTAATGCAATTTACGCCATACAGGCTGCTATGACCTTCGATGTTTTAAATTCTTATTACCCTATACCCATAGAGTAAAAGGATATATTAAAATCGCTACAATGTATGTTACAGGCAGAAGAAAGCATTTCCGACCCTATAAAGTATATATGTTCTTGATAAGCATCAACAGCCGAATCGATATAGCCATGTCCGTCTGTCCGTCCGGCCGTATGAACACCTAGATCTCGGAGACTATAAGACTCGTATAGTGTGTACGCAGATCAAGTTTATTTCAAATTTTTGCAACGCCCTGAAATTCGGAAACAAGTGATTTTCTCCCCTAATATTTAAAATAGATCTCGGAGACTATTAGAGCTAGAGTCACCAAAGTTGGCATGCAGAATCGTATAGTGTGTACGCACATCAAGTTTATTTCAAATTTTTGTCACGCCCAGCAAAAAGTGATTTTCTCCCGCAATATTTCAAATATTGTAATGAAATTTGGTATACATATTTGCAAATAATATGTATCGGCTCACCAAATTTTATGAAAATCGGATGGAAAATAAACAAGTTATACGCACAAGATGGCATACGATTGGTATGTGTTTGGTCTTTGCATAAAAATAAAGAAATAAAGAGATCCGGCTAGTCATCAAAAAAACATAACGAAGAGTGCATAAAAGGCGCATTGGTACTGGGTATATCCGAGTCGGTGAGGCAACTTGCTTTCTTTACTTGACATTACCTTATTTTAAAAAATCGGTAGCTTGATGATGATTGAAGATATTTGCTCTGATTCTCGCAATCCACCGATAATCAGGCGTTTGTGAATAATTTTTGTATTTCCTATTCAAAGTCACCTAAAGACTTTTGGAGATAGATGGTTAAACTACCGCATATTCGCTTTTATTAAAAAAGCGTACAATGATGGCCAAAATTAGCTCAGTCTGCATTTCTTTTTGTACTTTTATGTTTTCCGATACATGGTGTTAAATATCTTTATCAGCAGCAAGAAAAAAAAAGGATGAGTTTGCGGTGTCGTTCATCCCCATTCCTTGACAAGGTACCAAGATAGGACAACTTTGACTAGAGTTGTTGGCATTATACTCCGAAGAAAACTATTAATCCTTATGTTTGCAGATGATGAACTTTTACACATTTTTTGTTGGTTTTGGTGAGGTAGTTTGTGATATACCGGACGTAAACCAAAAGAAAGCCTTTATTTTTCGATGTTAATTTTGCATGAAATTCCGTCCAGTTGGCAACGTCCGTTTTGTATTTAGGAATACGTTAGATTTTTTCGGTTTTAAATTGTGTTATTACTAATAACTTATTGGTGACTATCAGAAAGTATGTTGCCATAATTTTTGATGATCTTTTTAATCTTTTTTTCTGTAAAATTGCATGGGGAAGGAATCCATAGTATACTCCAAGATTTAAAGTTCTCACATAGGTAAAACTACATTGAATAGGAGGAGAGTAGTTTCTTTTTAGTAAAGCTTTTACTTTTACTACTTTACTATTTATTAGTTCGGTCATTAACATTAACATTAATATCTAACAAAGTTTACATTTCGGAACGTTGGTTGCGTTAGTTGAGTCTGGCAGCATGTTAAAAAGGTTTTTATTTTGTCTAACTCGAAAATTTTTGATTGTATTAGTGTGGTGAACCTTTCGTGATCCTAGTTTTTACATTCCTTTACTTCTTCAGACAACTCTCCAATTAGTAAGCACTGATACATTAATAAGTTTTTTCCGTGGGATAAAATACTATGAACCGTGATCAGTTTTCTCTTAGGATACCATTCAGCTGCAAGTTAAGCTGTTTTTGACGCACATTTAGAAAATTTTGCACTATTTATCATTTCTTTGCAGTTTTCCAAGAGAATTTAGCGTCCTAGCTATATACCATAACGCGCTTTATCCGTGTTCTCGTCGAAGAGTGACCAGTGCGGAGTGAGTGGTTGATTTCCGTCCTAGGCGGTCGCACTGTCAGGAGTAACCGGCAGTATTATACACTTTGCGACCAATCCAAAGCACAGGCGCGTTTTATTGTACCCAATCACAGTCGCCATATCCTACTTATAGAAAATGTTGTTGGCAACCGCTGGGTTTGCAAAATCCGAAAATGGTGGCTTAGCTACGCATGGAAATAAGTATATGTGCACGACAATTTTTGGGAACAAAAATAAATAAAATGAAAGGAAAAATAACTTTTTTGTAGCTAATAAATCTAATTAAAAGAAACAAAAAACAATAACAAAAATTAATTTTTTAACTCATAAAAATATTGAAAGAAAAATAAATATTATAAGGTGCATAAAAAAATCATATCGTCAAGATAAAAATTTTGCGAAAAATCAATCAGGAAGTTATACATTTCAGCATTTATTTTTGTCGGAATAAAGCATATTCGGGACTTTTCGACATATCCAAAGGCAGCCCATACCATTAACGACCCTTCTCCGAAGTTGCGTTTGTGACGCGCTTGTCGTGGCAGTGGATTATCTCGCCAATACTTGTGGCATTTATCTGGACCGTCTAAATTTAATTTCTCGTCTGAAAAAATTACATTTCGGAACTCGTGAGTTCAAAATTTGTATATTTCGGCAAACACAAAACGGGCCTTCGCAAAGCATATGAAATATTTTTGTTTTTGGAAATTATTTGGTTGACCCGTCTCCTGGACACGTTAAGTTTCAGGTGACCACAAATTTCGCTGCAGGACATCTCTTTTTTGGCAGCAAGATGTTACATTTTCCGTTTACAGCGCTCTTGGATGTTCGTTGGTAACATTTTTGCAAAAGTTTACTATGATGTTCTTATGACGATTCACTCGAAAAGCAATTTCTGTAATTGTTTTCCCACTTTCTTTCATGCTTAGGATCGAGCAACGGTCCTTAGCGCTTAAATGTGTCCCTCGTGGCATCCTAAAGTTAAATTTAACAACAATATGGTAATGTCTAGTTGCCCACGTGTTTTTTTGCTTACTTACGTTTTTAATTATAAAAAAATAAATAAAATGTCTTGCCAAACAATAATATGTGACCACAATCGCTGCCAAATGCCGCATAATGTAATATTGCACATTACTTCTTCTCTATGGACAGTAGTTTGATGCCATAGAAAACGATGATAATGGTAATGTGAATGATGACGCAAGAAGAATTTTGCAAAAACATTCTTGCAGTAGGCCTAAATATAAAAATAGTGCGTTCCAAAAATTTTTTTTTTTTTTTGTTAGTTTTAATACAGATACAGACAAAAAACATTGTGCACATATACTTATTTCCATGAGGTACATACTTCCTGATAGTCACTACCATAATAACATAATTTAAATCCAAAAAAAAAATTTAATGTATTCCTAAATACAAAACAGACTGTGTCAACGGGACGCAATTTGAAGATTCATGATTGGCGTGCACACTACTGGTTTTTTAAAAAGTAGTTAATGATTAAAAAAAAAAAAATATTATACTTGAATTATGTGTAACAAGCATGTTAAAAAATAAGAATATAAAACAATATAGACATTGAAAATCATAGCAGCCTTAATGGCACAAATTGCATTAGGCATAATATTTCATATTACTGTTGACTGTTTTGGCGGTCTGTATTGTGCCAAATATTTAAGTGAATAGGCTCAATATCTGAAGTTAAAGAAAGGTGAGACAGTTGTCGGTATAACGCTTTTTCGAGAACACTTAGTTCTCCTATAAGCAAGCTTCCCGCGTTTTAAACATTAATTTTGTTTATAGTACAATAAAAAACAAAAAATTGAATATAACTTTTGTTATATTCAGTGTAACCCTCGCGGCGAGCCAACAGCTAGTGACAAATCAGCTGACGCAATAACTTTAAGTTTTCCATGGGAGTGAATTTAGCGTAACTGGGATATGGCGCGATACGAAGGCAAAAAAAAAAGGAAAAGACACGAAATTTATGAATTCCAATTCATTGCAAAAAAAAATGTTGCTAAGAGTGGAGTTTAGCACGTGTTTTTAAAGTTTTGTTGTAATACTTTTTTAATTTTATATAACCTACACACATTCTTCAAGTAATCGCGTTCGCGAATAACTACGCATAAAATAATTCAAATATGCAAATCTTATTCAAACCCAATATAACTTAAGTATATTGAAAGATAAAGACTTTATAAAAAAGGTGCATGACTACGCGTCAACATGTTTAATAATAAACAAGTGATTCTGAAACCAATGTTAAACTACAGAGTTACATAGAATAGCAACAAAAATTTGGGCAACGAGAAATCGGTAGCAGTCAGGGAGTTGTTACGTTTGCGGTACACTTTGAAGCGTGCCTACGTTGGACAGAATTGGCACACATTACGTGCCTAAAATGGTTGGGAATACGTGATCATATCTTGGCTCACATTAATGACATTCCGTGGAGCAACCCGGAAATATGCTGCATTCAAATGTGGAGCTGAGCAACAGTGGAACGATTGGACGATTTCGAGAGAAAGTGGCTACAATTAACAACCCAGTTCAGCGAGCATTTCGAACGCATTGCACTTTCAAGGGATCTGTTGCTGACGGCATCAGATTTCACAACCCGTCAAGTTATAACTAAGGATTTTTTCAGGCAATCAAGCTTAGCGGCCTATGTTTATTGTAGATATGAGCAATCTTATGAACATTGTGGGTTCAGTGATCAGGAAAATCAAATTCGGTTGCAGAAATTTGTAAAAGGACCTGCTCTGGAAGCGATGCTAGGGAAACTAATGGTGCCTGCACAGGGACGCAGGCATTCAAGACTCTTCGAATGCTGTATCGACGACCGGATGCAATTTATCATCATATGAATCGCTTAACTATTACACAACGCGTACAAATGTTAAAACCCATAATAATCATGCATAAGAGACTGGAACGGTGACAGATATTGTAAGGCATGTGCATCATCGTTTCGTTCGTTCCGCTGAAAATATCGCTGCTGCAAGTCAAAGTTTTTCCGAAGACCCGAATGTGTCGATTCCTCGTCGTTCTCAGGAATTAGGACTGTCTTACATTTGGATCTACACCTACATCCATATAAAGTCTAGCTCACACAACAACTGAAGCCAGCTGATCATTCACAACGTCGTAGATACGTGGAATGGGTGCTTGAACAACAGGCCGCGGACGGCAATTTTTCTCACTCGGTGGGTATGTTAATAAACAAAATTGTCGTATTTGGGGTTCTGAAAATCCTTAAGCAATTGAAGAGAGGCCATTACATCCACAAAAAGTCACTGTTTGCTGTGCTTTTTGGTGCGGAGGTGTGATAGGACCTTACTTCTTCGAAAAGGACGATGGAACGACTATCGCCATCATTTCGGTCATATGACAACCGAGTTGTTTTGCCTGCTATAAGAATACGATTTTGAGAATATGTGGTTTTCCTGGTCGCGTAATTTCTCGTCGTGGTGATATCAACTGGCCACCACGATCATGCATTGGACACCATTAGATTTTTTTGTGGGGCTAAGACCGTGTTTATGCAGATAAACCTTTAAATCTTGAGCGCTTAAGAACCAACATTCGTCAGGTTATGGCTGGGATACCGTCCAATATGTGTCAAAAAGTAATCGAAAATTACCTCAAAAGAATCAATGCTTGCAACACAGTATTATTAATTATTTCAGTTACCAATGGCCTCTTAAACAATTTGGAGAAACTATCCTTACCAAAAATGGCCTTAAAGTTAACCAATATAAATGCCTTAGAGTCGCCAACACCAGAGCCCCAAAAGTCAAAGACACGAAATTTTCTATATCAACTTGTGAATAAAACATAAAGCCGATTGACACAGAACAATTCAAAAAAAAAAAAAAAAACAACTGTTAACAATCAAAAAGAAAAAAAAAATCACCAATGATATGTGCATTTCTCTTTTGGGTTAAACGCGCTAGCAACCGTGTCTGGTCATATCTGTTGCTACTTGCAAACTTTATTTATCTATTCTACACTTTCCGTTTTTTTTTATCACTTTTATTTATTTATTTATTTATTTTATTAATTATATGATTATTTCAAATGCTGGTCAGAGGGAGAAGGGTAGTCGTCGCCATATGTCAGCGAGCTAGTGCAGGATTATAAAGCGTGCCAAAACAAAGCATACTTTATATTAGCGAAGGACAATTGTTCGTTGCACGTTATATGGGTTCGCCTAGTTTTATTTAATTACATAGAGCTAACTAATAATTATAATTAAAGGCTAGCGTGTGTTTTTTTTGGCTATGGCAAGGAAGGCCTTCAGCTCACGCTTGTCTAGGTCTAGATATGTATGTACAAAAATATTGACATGGATTACAAAGTTTCTTAGTATTAAATTAGTGTTAAGATTAAATGTTAATGCTTTATACATATGTTGTTAAAATCAAAAATTTGTTGTTCGATACAATAAAAAGATACGATAAAAAGGAGTCGGTCAGAGACACGACAAAAATACTTGGCAAAATTACCTCCCTATCGGCAAAATACAAACATCATTATAAATTATATATAACAAAGTGTTACTCTCTTAATAACGATTAATCTAATGAAATGTTAGTGTCCCTAAGTGACCATCTTTTTCCCAACCGTTCCCAAAAGATGTGCTTTGTAGGAATATGGCATTATGGTATATTCCGTATGGTGCGATTATCGATATTTTTCGATATTTGACCCAATACGTAAATTTCATGCACATCAATGTTAACTAGTCACTAGCATATATTTTTGAAGTAAAATGAGGGGGATCAGGTTCCGTGATGCAGATAATTTTGCTGACTTCCCTCGAGGTAAAGTTTCATGCTGTCTACAAATAATATTGCCTGTTTTACTCATGTGTTCAACTACTACTGGTCTGAGCGGTGAATTCCAAGTCATGTCCATGGCCAAGTTTGACATCAATGGAGACCAATTTGGTATGTAATAACATACAAAGTTCAAAGATGTTTTGTAGTTTATTAAATTATATCTTTTTCTATTGTATAAGTCATACTCGACGCGACATACATACATACATATGTATGTATTTATGTAAATACCTACATGGAAGCATACCTACCAAGAAGCATTGTTATAACTTTACTTAACCCTCTAAGATGTAAGAGTGCCTCTAGGCACTTTTTATATTTTTAATTTTAAAAAATAACCAAAAGCTTTTATTATTATTTAAAATTTTTTGACTGTTAAGAATAATCGGAAAAACGATTGTAAAAAACTTTAAGGCTCTCTGAAGCTTTTAACGGTACTTTTTATTAACATACATACATACATATGTTCGAGAAATGTGTTACTTCGCGCGTAAAATTTTATCTGCCGCATATTGTTTTTTGCTGTGCCTATAAAAGTAAATATATTAAACCAATTGAACCCATAATTTTTTTTCGTCAAAGGTTAGTTCATTTACTATTAAAATAAAGTCTCATAAAGGCAAAGATGTTAAAGTTGTGAGTTGTAGCAGCGAAACAGTGATAAGTGTCTTGAGGCACTTTTGGGGCTCCATGGAAGCATTTGTTGCTGTTGAAGCTATTTCACAACTACTTAAATTTTCTTTGGAGATTTTTATTTATTGCTTGATTTTTTCAATAGAGATTCCAAAATGGCTTTGAAAGTTCGCTATAAATGGTCTGATTTGACGGATGAACAACTCCTGGAGTTGTTTAAATCAGTCCCGGCGGATGAGGACATGTCAATTATGTCTAGGGCGACGAGGGCGACGACGTGATAGAAGCACTTATTACTGCTTTAGAGGGAGCTGATACTGTATCCTTTATATGCAGTAATCCAGAAAATATTGAAAATAATGTGCGGAATTATAAAAAAAAAAAAAAAAGCCTCGATCGCCGTTGCCAGTTTTAGAAGATACAACGTGCGTATCATTACCATCTTCTGGTGGCTTTAATGGGCTTGGTAAGCAAATAGTAACTCAGATTTATTATGGAAGTCATTATCTTTAATTTTAAAATAGGTATCGAATCCATCAGAAAGGAACCCACTATAGTAATGTGGCGACAGCAGTCCATGCAATTACACATAAACGATATAGTTTATCAGGGCAATTCTTCGTTGCCATCTCAAATAAGTGAACTCAAAACTCCATTACAACTATTTTGTTATTTTTTGAATTCGAAAATAATGAGTATGATCAACGAGGAAACAATGCGGGCAGCCTTGAGGGAAAATATTGCCATTAAGTTTAAAATCACCATGGACGATGTTCATCATTACATTGTTATTTTGATTTTTATGTCAATACCCATTCAACCATTCAAATTTGTATGAGCCGAAGCAAATTTGAAACAATAAAAAAAATCCAAAAAGGGAAAGCCTGTGTACGATTCTCTGTTTCGTACGCGAAAATGAATTGACATTTTAAATGAAAGATTTGACTCAGTGCCTAAGCAAGCTCGACTTTGTGTTGACAAACGATTGCACAGCACAAAAATGAAGCACCATTTGCGTCAATATATGCAAAATAAACCACACAAATGGGGTATAAAGTTATTCGTCTTGTGCGATTCTTTTGGATATGCCTACCGATATGAGATATACAGCGGAGCAGGTGATAATGCGATATAACCTGGTTACCCTGATCTTGGAGCATCAGCCAACATAGTTGTGCGTTTGACAAAAACTGTTAAAAGTTTTAGTCATCATATTTTATATTTTGATAACTTTTATACATCGCTGCCTTTATTGGTATATCTACGTCCAAAAGGAATTTACAGTCTTGAAACAGTCCTGGTAAATCGCATACCAAACTGCAAGCTCCCAAATGTCCCTATGGAACACACACAAAAGTGCCATCAACAAAAAGTCACGAGGTTATTCAGTTGAGTACGTGGGCTGCCCGAATGGAGTAAAAATAAGCAATGTTTTGTAGAAAGACAACAAGGCCGTCCGTTTGTTGACAACATATGTGGGTGTCAAACCGTTTAAAATATCAAATACCAGTAAATCAACACCGAACGCTGCTTGCTACGACAGAAAGTCGAAGCGACATGTACAAGTTGATTGCCCACAAATTATTCGGGAATATAATGCTCATATGGGAGGCGTGGATCTTATGGATGGGCTAATGGGCCTCTACCATATAAGAATCGGGATGCTGCAACCCGAATTTTTTACCATTTGGTAGATATGGCAGCGACAAATGCATATATTTTATATAGGCGTTTGCAGAAGGAGAACGTAAGCAGCGATAAATTGATTGAGCTCCCGGAAGTTAGGCCAAAATCGAGCCATCCAATAACTGAATTGAAGTTTGACCTATTAAATCATTTTGGGTCGCGACAGTGGAAAAAGACGGTGCAAGTATTGCAAGACGTCGCAAACCCAGTGCATTTGCACACATATGAAAACTGCATTTATGCTGTTCAGCTAAGAAAAACTGTTTTGCTGAGTATTATAATAAAAATTAAAATTATTTAAAGAAATAAAATGGAACAAAAATTAAAAAGATCAATTAATTTGGAAACTAGTTTTTTAAACTCAAAGCCCGAAGAGTGCCTTAAGGCACCTATTCACAATTTCTCACCTTGCAGGTAAACGAAAGCTTCTAAAATTTTTTAGTACATATTTGAGTTCAGAAGCCCCATTTCACTCAAGAAAAAATTATTCAAATAAATTTATTCTATTATTTTGGAAAGTAGTCTTAGAGGGTTAACTATGTATGTATGTATGTTCATAAAGTGGGTAACATTAATATTCGGTTTTTTTTTTTTCTTTTTCAACTTCGACAGAAAGAAATAAGTGAAAATTCAAAAATTAAAAATGGTAAACTAACGGGGGATTAATTGTTTTTCTAAAACTGTAAACACACATTTAGTTTTTATTTAATAATAATTTTAAAAATACAGCAACCAAAAAAAATATTCAATTTCGCGTTACATTAATATTCGGTTTTTCTTACATCTATAATGAACATGTGGTGTTAATTGGTTGATAGATTTGTTTTAGTATTTTGTGTGATAACCATTGATTAGTTGTGTATCCTTAAGATCACGCAGAAATGGATGAAAGCTGGTGGAACGACGTAATATTCCTGAATGAGAGCAAATTTAATTTCTTTGGAATTGATGGGAAGATCATAGTTTGGCGGAAGCCAAATACCGAGCTGGAAAAAAACACCTGAGACCAACCGTAAAACACGGCGGAGGTCACGTCATGGTTTGGGACTGCATTTCAGCCCACGGTGTCGGAAATCTGATGTTCATCGATGGCAACATCAACCAAGATTATTATTTAAAAATTTTAAAAGAAAATTTAAAGCAGTCGGCGGAGAAAATGGGCATTTCCGAAACGTTTAAGCTGTACCAAGACAATGACCCAAAACACAAAGCCTATAAAGTCAGGTCTTGGCTGCTCTACAATTGCCCAAAAATTATGGAAACGCCGCCCCAGGGTCCTGATCTTAATCCGATTGAGAATATGTGGACCGATTGGACCACCGTTTCCACGAAACTTCCATATCTTCGTTGACTGGAACGGCTTCAAGAGGAGTGAGCCAAAATTAGCCCAGACTATAGGGATACACAACTAAACAATGGTTATCACACGTATTTGGTGTAAAACAAAGCTACTAACCAACTTACACCACTTGTTCATTATAGATGTAAAAAAACCGAATATTAATGTAACGCGAAATTGAATTTTTGTTTTGGTTGCTGTATTTTTGAAATTAGTATTAAATAAAACATAAATGTGTTCACAGTTTTGGAAAAACAATAAATCCCTCTTTAGTTTACCATATTTAATATTGGAATTTGCACTAATCGAAATGTTTTACAGGCGTTTGAAGTTGAAAAAAAACCCGAATATTAATGTTACTTACTGTATGTATGTCCATACATATGTATGTACGTTTAGGCTTGCAAGTGTAACTGAGTATTGTATTATAAATTTAGACTTAAAAATTGCCTAATACTTTGAAAGCAAATAATGTTTTTATCCAAACGTATAACAAATTTTAGAGCACGTTAAAATTGTCTTTTGTTTTGTTAAATTTTACTCCTAGTTTTGCAGTTTTAGGTTATATCTAATAATCCAGAGCCAAGAACTCAGTTTTGAATGCAGCGCATCGTAATTGATTACAAAAAATTATTCTGTTTTTTGGATCTGAGTTTTTTCACCCTGAAATGCTCTATGGGTGGTAAGGTATGGATCTAATCACAAAAATATTATGGTAAGATAAACAGGCTTTGAAAGACGAAAGCCATTCGCTAAAATAGTGCTCATAGTTTTTCTACTGCACTTTTACTTTAAGAAGTCACCTAAACCCTAAACCAGAGTCAATAAACATTTAGAACTCGGATTCGGATTTAGCATGATGAAACCCATTAATGGATTTTTCGGCCTGCTGTCAAATCTAACAAGTTGCCACCAACACTACTGAGTCAAAATCTCAAAATTAAGATCTCATCCCGCAAATGGAACATTATAAGTGTCAAACGCTGCACCCGGTTGTGTTGTAGGTCACACCTGTAACTCTGCACGTATCAGGTTTAAAGATGACCCATCTTTCAATTCACAATTTAAACATAAGCAACACGGCCTAATAAGTATTCAAAGGTATGCTGATTAAATATACAGTCAGCACAACATTTATTCGTACAACAGAAATTCAAAAGTAAGTAATAAAAATGAGACTAGACATGGATACTAATTTTAATTCAATATGACTGGTGTACTATTTCCACAACTACATAATACTAGACACAAAAACAAAAAAATTCAAATATTTACATAAAAATCTTGCTAACTAATCAAATAATAAACCATTTTCTGCACACATTTTATTAGTACAGTGCACAAAACGAATGCTTTAATAATAAAATTAATTAATTAATCAAATTAATAATAAAATTAATTTGTTGGTCTCCCCTTTGCATCTATGACTGCTTTTAAACGTCGTTGCATGCTTTTGACCAAGTTTAAAGAGTCGTTATCACAAATTTTAGTCAATTCAGTGCTTAAAGCCGTTCTTAAAGTATGCCTGGAGGTTATTTCATGTTTGCGTATCCTTTTCTCAAGCGAATTCCACGCATGCTCTTTGGGATTGAGATCAGGAGCCAGGGGTGGAGACTTCAGCTGGTTGCAGTAATATATAAGCCACTCCTGTACACTATAAGCACTGTGCTTGGGATCATTGTCCAGTTGAAAAATGAATGTGTTTGGATTGAGTCCAAGTTTTAAGGCGCTTGCATGTAAGCTTTCTTTTAAATTGGTCTTGTACACGTTTTGATCCATTTTTTGATCAATAAAGACCATTCGACCAGCTCCAGCAGCGGAAATACAGCCCCAAGCCGTCACATTTTCCCTGTTTAACGCGACTCGTCACTAAATAAGACATTTTCCCAGAAGTAATTTGCCCTATTTAAATGAAGTTTAGAGTACAGCCTATTTTTTTGTTTGCCTTGGAAATGTAGGGCTTTCGACGAGCAACTCTAACGTGATATCCAGCCTTGTGCAAGCAGTTGCGGATAGTTTGAGGGCAGACATCCTTTTTCACTTGTTCAGGAACACTTTTGCGCAGTTCTGTCGAAGTCACCTTTGCGTTTTGGACCATAGAAGCTACCACATTTCGCTGTTCACGTGGTGTTTGTATGGTAGGTCTACCAGCCTTTCCATGATTGGTGCCGATTTGACCAGTGCTTGTGAAAGTTTAAATAATACTTTGCACTGTCGAATGTGGCCTATTCACTAATCTTCCAATTTCTAATAGACATCTGAATGAATGGCAGGAAATCGACGTTCGAATGAATAATGCGCAAATTGAGTTGAGTGAATTCGAATGCGACGCGCAATTTATTTGAGTGAGTGAGTACGCTAGCGTCGTACAATGTCTCATTCAACTCAAACGAAAAGCAATGAATTGAATGAGTGAGAACGCGTAAAAATTAGAGGGTTGGTTTTGAATGTATTCGAATACAAGACAGATTTTTTATTAATGCGTAGAACACAAAGCGTACAGAAAAAAAAGAAAAAAGAAAAAACATAAATAACAAACTTGTAAAAACAAAACAAAAACTAAACTACAACAACAATACAATACATACCGTGTCGGCTTTCGCTCCATTGTCTCCGTTCATTTCGCGTGTGTTTCGTTTGGGCGATGCTTAAGAAATGAATACACTCAAAATCTATGCCACAACTCGAATACATGCGAATGTCTTCAGCTTCGCCAAAGTTTTCATACCGTTTTACGCACTTATTTATTCTCGCTCATTTCGTTGAATGCCGTTAGTTATGAGACACAGTGTGGTGTGTCACTCATACACATTCAATTCATTGTGTGCTTCGTAATCAATCAGCTGAATTCATTCGAATACATCCAATTTTACGTATGCTGTAAGTGGACTCATGCAGACCTCTAATTTGTAAATATAATTTAAGAATAAGTTTTTGGATTTCTGAAGACACATCCTTTCCTCGACCCATTTTTTTTTTCACAACTTAAATGAATCAAGTGCAAAAGTTGACAACGCTTTTCGGCAATGCATGTGTTTTGCTTTGATTTGACGAATAGCACAAAAAGTAAAAGGAGTGTTTAAACATGAAGTGTACGAATAATTTGTGTGCAAATTTTTGTGCACTTCCATCACACCTCCTTAATTTATTTCTTGTGTATATAAAATGTCCACCATTTTTTTAAATTATTTTATTTCAAAATAGTGGGTATACTGCGTGACTGCAAATAAATGTTGTGCTGACTGTGACTGTAGCAGACACATACAATGGTCTCGCCAATGTCGTCTGTTTCAACGATTTTATTTCCACATATTATCGTTTCATTCAACGATTTTACAGTTAACCGTCTCCCCACTGCACAGTTGTTGCGCTTGTATTGAGCCGCGGCCAAAAATACTTCTAGTGGTGATATCACAATGAAACTTGAAACATGAAAATTCTAAAAAAATGTTTTAAAAGTATTGTAAACATTGGACAGATCTGGGCACTATTTCATATATGTAGCTCCCATAGAATGTAGAAGGTGGGTTGGATTTGGCCAAATAGACAAATCCTTGAATTGTACAGTTGTGGGCAGGTATCCAATATGTGTTTGGTTGATAATTCTTCCCCGCATTTCGGGCATCTGGGCATAGCTTTACCATCTAGCAGATGGTCGTGGGTTAGGGCGGAGTGACCAGTTCTGGGGCGGGTGATGATATTGCAATGTTTTCTGTGCAATGAAGGTGGATATCGGACTGGTTCCTTGCTTGGGTTAAATTGTTTAAGCCTGTGATCGTAACTGTCCCATTGAGTGATTTCCTTTTTTCTTAGTATTTCCTTAATGTTGCGCCATAAGTCTTCTCTGACACCAGGGATGACAGTTAGGCAAGGAGAATGTCCTCATTACCTCATTACCTCAAGCTCATTACCTTTTACGCCCATGTGACCAGGAGCCCAAAGGAGTTTTATTTTGGTAGCGTATTTTATGCAAAGATGTCAAATTTCGCATATCAGGCTAGTTTGGTTGTAGATGTTATTAACTGCATTGAGGGTAGAAAGACTGTCGCTGCATACTATGAATTTGCCTTTAAGTTCGAGAGCGTGCTTAATTGCTTTAAGGATTGCAACCGCTTCGGCAGAAATTATTGAAAAATATGAGGGGAGAATTCCAGATGAGACGAGGGTTCCAGATTGTCAATTGTTTTCCATCCGTCACTGTAAAACCAGGTCCAGTTAGGGACTTTTTCCGTTTCGGCAGCTAGCATTTGCTGAAATACATTTTTGGGTGTTTTTGATCTTTTTAATAACTTGAGAGACGTGTTCACGGTGTGGTCCGGAAGTTGCCAAGGAGGAGATGGGCTGATTTTGTTCCAACGATATGGCATATCCAGTTGATGTTTTTTGAAGAAACTGGAACATCTGCGGATAGTAGACATGGCTTTGAACCTTCGTCGCTGTTTAACCGTTGTATTGAAGTCTTTTAGCAGAATTTGGTTAGTCGAGCAGAGAATTTTAGGTATAAGCTTAAAAGTCAGTTGTGCAGCTCTCGTTTGTACTTCAGAAAGCCCAGCTTCCGCTAAAAAGCATTTCTTCGGAGTTGTGGGAAAGGCGCCAATGCTACGCCGTACTGCTGCATGATATGCGAGAACAATTTGATGTTGGATGGCGCACACCATCCATAGATTGCCAGCCCATAGTCGATTTTGGCCAGTATTAAGGCTCTTGTCGCATGAATTAGTGATGTTGGATGGACAAGAGAAGGCTTAGACCCAAGAAACTTAATGATATTAAGGCGCTTGTAAAGGCTATCTCTAAGATTAACACAATGTTGCTTAAACGTAAATCTACTGTCAAGCGTAAGGCCGAGAACTTTAAGACTAGATGTATATTCTAATGTTGTGTTATTTACCGTTAGAGTTGGATATGTACAACGATGTTTTTTACAAATATTAAATAATTTACATTTGTTTAAGGCAAGAGTGGCCCCTGAGAAATTACCCCATTCAACGATATCCATGAGTATTTGTTTAAAAGTAAGAAATAGTAAATTTGTATTTTTGCAGTTGCTGAATATTATAGCATCATCCGCGTAAACAGGGAGTTGTATTTTTTTTTGTGCTTTAGTATTATATTATCTAGGGAGTGAAAGGCAATCATGAACAATACCACTGAGAGTGGTGATCCTTGTGGAATGTAGTTAAGGTATTATTGACTCTAACACGGAAATGGTCATGAAAGCCTTCACTAGGTAGAAGGTCTTAGGACCTAACCCCCAACGGGAAAGTTGCTCCAGTACGGTGTGCACACCAACGCGATCAAAAGCTCTTTCAAAATCAGTAGCCCTGGGAAGATTCCGACTAATTTGTTGATATCCGCCCATAATTTTGTGGTTGTGGAAAGTGGGTTAATGTTAGAAGTAAAATTGCTAAAACAATCTCGTTTAGCTCTAACAGCTTCTCTTTTAAACAGGGCTCTCGCTTTTTAGTTTATGCCAGAGAGTCTGCTTTTGTTTTCTTAGATCTTGGAGACTTGGGCTAAACCAAACAGGGTTTCTTATCTGTTTTTTTACTTTGTGGAATGGCTACGTTGGCTGCTGTTTTTATGCTTTTCGTAATTCTGGCAACGAAGAGGTTCAAGTCGTTGGTCGAAGAAACTGGGATGTGGTTTTACGAACCGATTGGAAGATATTCCAGTTGGCGTAGTCAGTTTTGAACCTAATTATAAATGGGAGCTTTTCGGGTTTTAAATGAGTCAGAAGGTTAATGGTAATAGAAAAATGATCGCTCCCGTGTAAATTTTGGGAAATGGACCAATTGCTGTATGGTACTAGCGAAACGGAAGTCATATTCAGATCAATGTTAGTAAAAAAATTGTAAGTTGAATGGTGGGTGGCAGAGTCGTCATTTAAAATAGCCAAGTTTGTTCTGACTATGAGATCTTTAACTTGATAACCTTTGGGATTGCGAGAGCTGGACCCCCAAAGAGGACTCCAAGCGTTGAAGTCCCCGACATAGACTATAGGCTTATGAGCTGACTCTACAATATTTGAGGCTATTAGTCTTCGGTTGGGGGTATGTAGGAATTAAATATTATAATATTAGGGTGGGATAAAAGCTCAATGCCCATGGAGCAAGTGGAAGAGATTATGTTGAGAGTTTTGTGTGGGATGTTTTGACGTATAAGTATACCAACGCCATGCTTCGTATGAAGATTGGGAGAGTTATTGAAAAAATAACCAATAAATGGTTTGGGAGTTGCAACATGAGTATTATTAGATTTGACATTAGTCTCTTCTAGGTATATAATATCCTGTTTTGTTTAATTAATTAATAATAATAGATCAATGTAAGGGTCATAATTTGGAAGGCGTAAAGTGGATATTATAAGCAGTGGAAAAAGTTTATTTCTAATAAGTAACAGAGGCGTCCATAGACTCATCTGATGTGGTGTTATATTCTTTTTGAGTTAAATTTGTAGAGGTAGTTGGGAGGTTTGTGCTAGAAAATTTGTTAATTTTGTTAGTTTGGTGTTGTTGTAAATATTAGGTGGTTTTAGGCCAGCAGCCCAGAGTAGCATAGTCGAAATCGACTGATACGTTTTTGTTATTTTCGTGTTGTTTTTGCTGATAAGACAGCGGCGTAGAGGTGTTTGATGATGTTGTTGTTTCTTCATTTGTGACAGTAATTGTCTTATCTTTGCTTAGTTTGTTGTGATTTGGGCTTGAGTTGTAGTTTTTGTTGATTTTTGATCAGATGTTTTTTCGTTGCTATTGTGTGTAGCCTTCGTTACTGCAGCGTAGGAAGAAGGGTTGGATCGCTTTGTTGTTCTTGCATTGCTTCGAGCATGGTACATTTTTTTGCTGTCTTGATTTTAAAAATTTCTCTTTGCTGCTGATATTTGGGGCATTGGCGAGAGGAAGATGGGTGATCTTTTGAGCAGTTGACGCATTTCGTTTGTGTGCGAATCAGGCGAATGGGGAGGTAAAGCGCAATTACCACAAAGTGGTTCATTATTGCTGTTTAGCTGTATGGCCAAGCAGCTAGCAAGTTTTACAGCTCATTGGGTTTGGTATATACTCCCGTACTTTTACCGAATGCCATTATCGATCCAGTATCCGTGGTTTTGGTGAATTTGAATATATCAATGACTTTTTGAGATCGCAGTTTTTCTATAATATCTTCGTTGGAAACGTCGGAGAGGTACGGAGCGTATATTGTGCCTTTTACTTGGTTTAGAGTTTCATGCATTTTGCATGTGATGTCGCAAATGCACGGTAAAGAAGGTGAGTTGATGAATTTTTCAGCCTCGGTTTGATTTTTAACCAGCATCAGAAGGTTGCCGTCACGCAAGTTATTGATGGCGATGTTTTTAGATATTAGTCGTAGGGCGTTGTACACGGCAATACAGGAGAAATATAAGATTTTTTTTTCATTGTTTTTTGATGCGATTACAATGTATTTCGGGTTTTCGAGGGTTATTGTTGGAAGTTCCAGAAGGGTCAAGTCGATTTTTGTCTCTTTTTTTCGCCGGGGGGCTATCAGAGAACAACGCAAACTGATTGCCCCTCAGAATAGGGGTCCGAGGGGGAGGCCCCATAGTCTGATAGTTATAAGAGCTAAAACACAACTGCACCCACGAAAGAATATATGAAAGCAAATAATGATAGATCACGTGGGTCGCGAAAGAAATACACCGATTAGATTCTGCTAATACGAAAACTGACTTCTGCCCCCAACGAGAGCTAGTCGAAGACTGCCGTTATAAATTATTTTTTTATTTTGTATTTAATTTTGTTCCAAACGGAAAATTATTGCTTGCACCTCCCATATTTTCGATGGTATTTAACAAATTTTCGTTATTTATAAAAATAAGAGAAAAAACCACATTCAGCTGGTATGCTCTAATCTTTTATATTAAACTTTTCTTTTTCTTATAAAATTAAATATATTTTAATTATGAGTCAGTGTGTATGAGTATTAGTATATTTTGGTACTCATACAAAGCAAACTGAATGACTCTGAGTACTGAGTAAAACGGAGTGACAAATTTGACACATCTAAAAACATTCGAGTTATTCAAGTATCAGGGTACATATTTTGTGTATTTATTTTCTTTGCATCGTTGAAACACAGCAGTCGCAAAAATGGAAGGAGGAAAAACTATCCAAAGTGAGAAAGTATGTTATTTAAAGCGTATTTTGTTGTTTTTGTTTTCGTTTGTTTTGCTTGCCTTTTCAAACGCAAGAAATTTAATTACTGAAAAACGCTGCTTAATGCTGCAAATGCAGATAATATTAATAAAATAATGTTCTTGAACTCAAACTTGAATTAAATGTAGTATATATGTAAATAAGTATATGAAATGAATATTAAAACGTAATCTATCTATGTATTTGCTTTCGTTTTTATGGGTTTTGAAGTACAGATTTTGTACGCACAACGAAAAAACAACAAAAATGCTGTGTCGGCTCCTGTCATTCGGATACATTCAAAACATACTCACTTATACTCTCTGTTTTAACATTGTGCGGCCGAGTATAAAGCTAGCCTATCTACTCACTCATACTTATTCCGTTTCGCACTCACATTCACTCAACTCAATTTGAGAGTAGTATATCCGAATGTCACTTTTTTGGCATTCATGCAGATGTCTAATAGGAATGAAGCGGTGATAATCCGAATTAAAAATACTTTTCTTCTTTTTTTTCTTTTAAGAAATTTCTCAATATTGTTTATTTCTGTAAGTTTTGCATCACATATAAAGCATTTCATTGATAATGTATTGCGTAACGTGTTGCACACTTTTCCATCCACCATAGCTACTTGAAGTGAATGATTAATGAAACATTTTTTTTCTAGAATTTCAAATTTAATCAACACACTTGTAAAGCACAATCGTCTCGACTTCGTAGCCCTTATTTTTGATGCTATCCTCTACCAAATTGCGTACACTCTGAGCTTTTTTCGCATTTGTGACCTTTTCTGTAGACCAAAGCTTAAATATATTCATGCGTGAAAACACATATTTATGAGCAGCGCCTGTTAAATCAAAATCAAAAATAAAGTGCAAAAGAAGATACAAATTAAAAAAAAAGCAAAATATTGAAACAAACACAAAAAGAAATGACAAAAACAAAAACCACATTGCAAGGTCAACATCACAAAGACAAAATTGCAAAAACATAGGAAGAGCAGCTGATTGCGTTGCATTTTTGATCTTGAATTACAGTAAGACAACTTGAAATTATTATTGAATACAATCGCATCGGCAACTATCGGCAGCTAAACTTTACATGTTCATTACTTTAAGGCATTGACAATACAATAATACCAATTACAGTCGTGGGATCAGGGATTAACTAAAACTTTACGTAAACATAAAAAACACGTACACAGAATACAAAAAAAGGTTATATCAATCACAAATTCGCAAAAAAATATATTATTGATCCAATTAATTTCACAATTGAAATTTGTTAAACTAAATACCTTTATCTTCAAAATTCATTTTTATTAATTATTTGGGACCTTTAACTCAAACGTTAAATCACTTTGAAGTGCACTTTTCGCTTTACAAAACGAATACTACGCGCAGCAGGCTTGCGAAAATGAACACGTGTTCAAGCTTTTAATGCTATTTTTAGAAAGTTCCTTTAAATTTCCAGATAATTCCAGTTTGCCATCAAGAAGTTTGGACATTTAAAAGACGATTTGTGTACATTTTGTCAAAATATGTGATGGACTTTTTGATTTTTAGCCTATGGGTGCAACCACAGTGCAATCTTCACAACATATCAACGGTTTTAACTATTGTATTTATTACATAAACTATTTTCGACTTTTTTACGAACATCAATTGTATCATTTTTAGAACTATTGTTTAATTTAAAATATTCATATTTTGCTTGGGACCAAACAATGGCACATACGATTTAACTGATTTTGTGCAACTATCAGCTCCCAACTCAACAAATTTGGGTAAAGTGTCAACATGAATAGTAATGTTCTCTTTTTGGTAGCTTTTATCACTTATTTTACCTGTGTAATACACAGTATGTCTTTTAGAATTTAATTAAGTTCGGTGCGAACAATACAAATACAATATATATAATACAAATTTCCTAGCATGATCGACTCGAGATCTTGATTTGTCACTGACCATCTTGAAACCTTTGAAGACAAAAACTTTGGTTAAACAAGATTTCTTAAAAAAAGATGTGGTAATAGTAAGAAAGACGACCATTTTGACAATCTAGGTGCCATTTTAAGTTAAGTTTTCAGTGCATGTAAAGAGTTACAATTAGCTAACACAACAAAGTTTCCGTTTGAGCCATATCCCAAATTTTTGACCCTCTACTTGATAAGAGAGAAAGTGCATGAAAAAACTTTCTAAATAAAAAGCTCGAAAAAATCGCTATCTCAAAACCACTTTCGAATTTCTTGTTGATATCGTCATCCAAATATGTAAATGATTTGTTTTCTTAACAAAATCTTTCGAAAGAAAGAAAAAGAGTTTCATAAAGTAACTAAAACTGCTGTTGTGGCTTGTACATACGCAAAACATCATGAATTGTGAATACAAAACGAATATAAACGAAATCGAAAAAATTGATTTTTAGTTTTCTTAAAAGTGATATATTGCAGTGCAATAGTTTTTAAAAAGTGCGATCTCAAAACTAATCTGTCGAGTCGCGTGTATTTTTGCACAAATAGAAAGAAGTTCTGCTGTCGCTTCTTTATTTTGAAAGTAGTGAGCCAGTTTTAAATTTATATATATTTATATTTTCTGCATGCGCAAATAGTTTTTTCAAACATTTATGTACCCTTGTAGAGTTTATTATATTAATATTATAATTATTATTATTATACCCTGTACCCATAGAGTAAACGGTATATTAGAGTCGCCAAAGTAACAAGCAGAAGGGCGCTTCCTTTCCGACCCTATAAAAGATATATATTCTTGATCAGCATTAACAGCTGAGTCGATATACCCATGTCATTCTGTCCGTCTGTATTAACACCTAGATCTCGGAGACTGTAGCTCGGACTGGAGCTCGGGTCTGCTGGTATGCAGACTTGTATAGTGTGTTTGCAGATTAATATTTCAAATATCGTGAATTTTGAAATCATATATTAACTAGTAATATGTATCGGCCCAAATTTCACAAAAATCGGTTGAACAATAGCCAAGCTATATGCAAAAACTTTTTATAGGCAACGTCAAGGGGGCGACAGCCGGGTGAGATGGGTGCGATTGGTATGGGACATCTATAGAGACATGACAAAGTGTGATAAAACTGCGCATTTCAAACTGGTACGGGGTATATCCCAATCGGTTACGCGACTTGCTTACTTTAAATCACTTAAACCATCTACAAATGTCTACTAAATCTACTTAAACAATAAAAACATTTTTTACAAATAAAAACTAGCTTGAAAATTATAAAAATATACAAACCAAATAACTTGCTAAAAAAATTCCAAGTCGATTGAACCGTTCGAAAGATTTTTTTTTAAATTTAGACTGCACCAAAATCGAAAATAATTTTGACGGGTTTTTCCGGTTACACAGTGGTGGTAATGATTATATCTGGCAAAGTAATTTTGCGAGTGTTGTCAAACCTATACTTGGGCTTGTCTCAGACTTTTTCATGTTTTTAAACTAAAAATAGGTAAAAAGCAATATATTTATTTATTAAAAATAACCTATCATGAATTTCAAAACAACGTTGACTTATTCATTATTTGCAAAACACTAACAATTATCCAAAATCTTTTTTCCCCCTAAATTTTGGTCAAATTTTAAATAACCGGCAATAAAACTCGAACAAAAAGACTAATAAACAAGCAAATTGTATCACTTACAGTTAGTAGTTTCATAAACACTTAGTAAAGAAAAAAAAACAACAAAAACCTAGTAGCCTTTTTTGGACTTTCATAACAAGCAACCACAACCATTTGGTACAGGTTTATTAAAATACTTTTCCCGACAAGCAACCACAACCATTTGGTACAGGTTTATTAAAATACTTTTCTCGACTTTTGTATTTAATAAAGTAAAGTTTAAATAAAGTAATAAAGTATGTTCGTGAAAAATGTTTGAAATAACAGTAAAAAAAAAATAAAATTCTAAATATCGTAATTTAATATTTTTGTCTAATAAAGAAACATCAAAGACTAAGGTCGCTTCATGATATGTGCCTTTAAACGTGGCAACAAGTGCAACATTCGAAACATGATATTTAATATCGTAGTACCATGCGACGCAAGAATATTTCGTGCATTTTGAATGATACTATATCCAAAATGTTATTGCGACGCAAATTAATGTGCATCCCTCGCTTTAAGACGTTTTGGTGTATTTAATAAAATAACTATTGTTGTGAGAGCGACAGCGAGCTTAGCGAAAAGCCGATGGTTCCGCCGTTGGGAAGTTTTTTTTTTTTCAAATAGTCGGTAAAAAGTTTTATAAAATACCCAATTGTAATTTGCGAACTATGTTTTATACAGTTAAAAATGTTTTAAAATTTTTGTTAAGCCTTGCTGTAATAGAGATTTTGTTTAAGAACCATCGATGTAATTGTTGTAGAAGTTGTAGACTAAAACTCACAAAAATAACTGCAAAGTTAAAAATTTCAACTGCCACATTTCTCCAAAACCAACACTTTTAGTTGAAAGAACAAGTTGCTTATACGAGTAGACGACAGAGAAATTATTAGCAGTGTTAAGTATTTGGCACAAGCTATAACTCAGTGAAAGGAGTTATTTTTTGCATTGTTATTTTTTAACAAAAAGTTAAAAACGAAATAAAAATGTTTGAGTTTTTAAACTTTTTTGGTATAAATGAATTATTTATTTTAATTTTTTTTATTATCTGCAAGAAACTTAAAATATTTAACTAACAAAGTTCATTTCATATGAAGTGAGTATACATATGTGCAAAATAAAAAAAAGGAAAGAAATATTAAATAATTTGTTGTCTTAACCAATGCAATTTGTTACTTATCAGGTAATATGTTTTCCCTTATTAACAAGCATTCGATTAATTCGACTTTTCATGGAATTTGACAAGTTTAATAGTGCTGAAAGGTCAATTTGATCCAATTCTTCGATTAGTGCCTTAAGGTTATTCTCTTCGATCGGGTTTAGGTCCGGACTGATCGCAGGCCATTCCAAAACAGGTATTTTTCTATCGGAAAAAATTGTGTTGATTCTCCACCGTAGTTGCGCTTATGGCAAATTTTGCGGTTTTGCCTTATATCCCGCCAATACTTTTGGAATCAGTCGGGTCCGTCTGAGTTAAACTTTTTATCGTCGGAAAAAATATCTTTTTGAATTCTTCTGAACAAAATTTTTATTCGTCTCCAAATGCTTGGCACGCGGTTATATGACGTTTCAATAACCTAGCATAGCCTGGCATAGCCTCACGGGAAGCATATTTCGCAGCGTCGTTCTCCTGTAAAATCTGGTTTACTCTTTTACTGGACTTTTGATTTTACTACATGACATGCCTTCTTCTACGGCCAGCCGTCAAATGAGACCCCTACAGCAATTATCAATGTCGGTAGATCTGTCGGTTCGCTTATTTTTTCCGTAATTTTCTGAGTTTTTGAGGAAATTGGCAACTGTATTTTTCTATGCCTATTGACTGTTTTTTCTCTAGCTTCGGCCAATTCAAGGATCAGACCTTGGTCCTTCTCCGACAAATGTGATTCACGAGGCATTTTAACGAAACGTCAAACGAACGACGAGATTGTTGAGCTCAAATAAAATTTAAATCGTTTTCTTTCTAATTAGAAAAGAATTTGTTGTTTTTCCCTGAACGCTTGACCATACACTAAAGCACAATATTAGCAGAATGCACTTATTTCATAGGAAACCAGATGGTCATCTGGCACGCAAGTTTGATGTAACTGTACTAAGAATGAAGTTCAAAGAGAAGTCGTGGAATGTGTACTTATGCTATAAGTATGCCTACGAAAAAATTCATACTTAAATTCAAATACAAGAAAAAAATGCATATACATATACTTCTTTTACTGAGGTACTGTGGATCCGGTTGTTCCTAGTGCGTCTTTTGTTCACAAGTAGTCCAAAGTTTTATTAAAGTCTTTTTATTATTATTACAGGTAGTCGCACAGTTGCATTATCTCTGGAAGCGAAATCTCTCTATACATGGAGCACTGCTCGCCATTGTGTTTTTGCCCGGTAAGAAAACTTGCACAAATTTGGTGAAACAGTGTGAAAGGAATTTACAATGTCTTAAAATGTTATTGGTTTTGTGCTTACACGCAGTAAAGTGCCAAAAAAAACTGTATCGAGAAACATTTAGACGTCTTAAATCAGACTTCGATCAATTAGAAATTTTCAGTGGCTGTCAACACGATTAAATTTCTCGACTTAGCAGCATCTGAGCTGACGTGCGAATCGTAGCCGAGTGAGGAGTTATATGTGAGTGAGTGATACTATATGTTATTGTGTATATGTGTTGCATTAGGGTCAACGAAATCTGACGCTTCCATCAGGGGACAACGACTTAACAAGTTTTCATTTCCCATATTTGATCTATCGCGATGTATCAGCTCACTTCAGAGACTGACGTAGCATTTGATTTGATATGATGTTGGGAACTGATTTCAAAGTCTTAAATATCTCCAATAAGGGTCGATGATCCGTAATAAAGGTAATAGGACGACCGTGTATATAGTTATGATATTTCTTTACCCCAGCCATCAGGTCAAAGGCTTCCCTATCGATTTGTGCGTAATTTCGTTTAGCTTTGGATAGAGTACGAGAGTAAAAAGCAATGCGTTTTTCCTAACCTTGTGTCCTCTTATAGCTTAGAACAGCTGGTGGCATGGTGACGCATCACATGCTAGCATCAGTGACAATGACTTATCCTAATGCACTAACACGTCGTTTGACCCAATAAATCGCTTTAGTGTAGAAAAAGACTTTTCACACTGCTTTCCAATTCAAATTTGCATTTTTATCCAATACACGAAGTAAAGGGTAGTCCGAATTGGCATTTATCTTGCGCAAACGCAATCCTACCCGGATTGCCAATTCCGTTTCTAGTTTAGGCATTACCACAATGTGGACAAAATATGGTCATACTCCAGGAATATTTTGCAGAACATGCTTAATGGAACTTTAAAAAAATCCTCGCGTTATAAAATGCCTAACTGCAGTCTAGTCACCTTGAATGCCTTATGTGTAACGATCGTATGCAGCAAGCCGGTGCTTTCGTCGACTATCAGTTGCTAATACGCTTGAGCCAAGTCAATTTTGGCATAAATTGATCCATCCTCGATGGATGCCAGCAACGTGTTGACTGCCGGAATTTGGCTGCAATGTGGCTAAATTGCTTCATTTTAGGTTGATTCACAGTCACCACAAATACGAATTGACCCGTCCTTCCTTACAACGTGCACGACTGAAGTGACCCAATCTGCATAATTCAAAGGTTCAAGAATTCCTTGACTACAAATGTTCCTTGAGAGCATATGGTATTGGGCGTGCTGGTAGTCTTACATATACTGAGTGAAACTTCCGAGCTCTTACAAAAATAAATGATTAACCTTTTTCATAATGCAGACAATGTGTGCGCCTCTTTATGCAATGTACGGTCTTAACTTGTATGCCCAATGGCTCGAACTAGTAACATACCAGTAAATTATCAATTATACGACCATTGTGATACATCAGATATCTATAGGATCGACCTTTGGCCCAGGTAGGTCAAATGTCCTCAACGTCATCAGTGTTATATCAAACCCTGATATATGGACTTCCAAAGTACATTCCTAATGATTGATTTGGTTGCTTGATGTGGTTCTTCAAGTTTACCATGTTAGTTATATATGGCTGTCAATGTGCGCAGTGCCACCATGGTGTTTTTAGTGGTCTCGCATGGATGTTGATGACGTTTTTGGAAGTAATAAAACGCAGTGATTTCCGATGGATGTGGACCAAGATGATCTGTTAGCATCTTTTCGATTTTGATTAATGTTAAGGTACTGACCTGTGAAGGAGAGGTTAATGATGCCAAAAAGGCCGTAAATTGACGCTTAACGAATAACTTTAATGGATCCCAATATGACACCTATCTATTAGGTTGTCCCAAATCGAAAGACTCCTAGCTTCCGACGCAATTTTTACTTGGTTTATGATTATATTTAGAACTTGTTGACGCAACAAGTTTATTTTGCTCAAATAGACCCGCGAATAAGTTTATTTCGAAATCACCAGCAACTTAAGTCTTAGAATATTTATTGTTAGCAAAGTATATAATTACAATAGGAATAAAAGGGGCAAAAGAAACAATTAATTTTGTCGACTTTGATGAATTGTCTTCGTCTAAGAATGAGCAGCGCTTACAGACCGGTACTCTTGATAACAGGACTGCATATACAACATTTGTAAAATAACATTGCCTCATACAAGTTTGCAAGGCTAACATTTTTTTTTTGATTTTATATTCGTGGTTTGCCGGCTTGAATTTGAGAAATATTTTTTAATCTTCAAAAGAGTTCTATGAGCTCTCGGGCAACACAGACGTTAAACGTGAAAAATTCTCTTAAAGACGATCTCCTTCAGAGATCTACACTGACGAACAAAACTGCAACACCGGCAACTAGTAATTCGCTTTTAAGCGAAGAAGAAGGAAAAGAAAAAAACAAGCAAAACACGACCATAATTGACTTATCCCAAGCTAACAGTACATTGTGTATAAAAAAAAAGATAAGTTTTATTGGTGCATATTTAAAAAGGCCACTGTGTAAGAATATGCCTCGTGGACAAGTGTTACAGCTATTGAAAGAAACAAGTCAAGTTAGGCGGTATAAAGGGAACAAGACGCGAACGGTTTCTAATTAAGCGGGTTGAAAGGCACATTGTTCGAGCTGCAAGTAACTCAACTATGACCCTGTCACATTTATGTTCAATTGGTGGTCTAAATGTGTTTCGCTTTCGAATATATCAAAGTGTCTTAATATAAAAAGTAAAGTAAATTTCAATGTTACTGCCATGATAGAAGATTAAGGTTTGCATTAAATAATTTTGGTACAATGTGGAATGAGACAAATCCAAAAAATATGATATTTCAATTTCGACCACAGAAGCATTATGGTGAAATATATTAAATAAATGTCTCAGTTTCTGGGGAATTCTATTTTAAGTTTTTCGTTTTCAATTGATTTGTTTCGTAAATCGAGGGTATGCTTAAAGAACCAAAAAATGAACTAAAAAATTTTCATCTTTATTGGACCCAAAAGGAATTGTGGGTTTCTTTTGAGTTTACTAAACTAAACCTTTATATTCTTCAAACGGTTTAGAGCTGTATCTACTAAGTCTATTGGGGTTTTTTTTTCACCTATAAAAAACTCGAAACTAAGATAGTGAAATTTAAGGCACATTTTCCTAATAAAACTACCAACATAAGCCACTACTGTATATCAGTGCTCGTGCGCCGTCTACAGCTACTATGCGTCGGTGTGTGACGTTAACGAGGCCATAGCCATTTACGTAGTTGGAATAAAGGCAGCATTGCGGCTAAGCTACAGAAATTTTTACATAAAATATCAGAAGGCCGCGCCGTCTTCGGCCAAGTTTGTATACCCTTGCAAGTTTTTGTGTTACACTATTCATATACTTATATTCATATTCATATTCATATTCATATTCATATTCATATTCATATTCATATTCATATTCATATTCATATTCATATTCATATTCATATTCATATTCATATTCATATTCATATTCATATTCATATTCATATTCATATTCATATTCATATTCATATTCATATTCATATTCATATTCATATTCATATTCATATTCATATTCATATTCATATTCATATTCATATTCATATTCATATTCATATTCATATTCATATTCATATTCATATTCATATTCATATTCATATTCATATTCATATTCATATTCATATTCATATTCATATTCATATTCATATTCATATTCATATTCATATTCATATTCATATTCATATTCATATTCATATTCATATTCATATTCATATTCATATTCATATTCATATTCATATTCATATTCATATTCATATTCATATTCATATTCATATTCATATTCATATTCATATTCATATTCATATTCATATTCATATTCATATTCATATTCATATTCATATTCATATTCATATTCATATTCATATTCATATTCATATTCATATTCATATTCATATTCATATTCATATTCATATTCATATTCATATTCATATTCATATTCATATTCATATTCATATTCATATTCATATTCATATTCATATTCATATTCATATTCATATTCATATTCATATTCATATTCATATTCATATTCATATTCATATTCATATTCATATACTTATACTTATACTTATACTTATACTTATACTTATACTTATACTTATACTTATACTTATACTTAAGAATATATATAAAATATCCAATAATTCGGCTAAATCGATAAAACCTACAAGGAAATTAAAAATATTGCTGGATTTATGTACATATGTAGATGTATGTACATATATGCCACAGTACGATTTAGCGGTATTTGGTCATTATTTAGAGGCTATTCAATCTTTTTTTGTGCGAAATGTCGTGATAGATTGTGTATTTTTTGGATTCGGATTCTTCGGATTTTTTTTTGTAGCCATTGACCTTCCATCTCGGATGTTATGTGTTAATACCAACCCGAAGTGCGATCCCGATGCTTTCGCAAGACCAAGTTTCCAAAACTTAGTGAACTTCTTTGGACTACTGATTGATCCTTTCTCTCTTACTCTTGCACAGAAATGGACCCCGCCATTTTCTTTTTTTACAGTACTTTCGACTCGTTTTCCAATATGTGTGCCCCACGTGTAACCCAGGCATTGTCTGATTGACCTCCCTGGTTCTCAGGCGAGGTGTGTATTTTGAAAAACGGGAAAACAAGATGCTATAAAAAGTTTAAAATATCGGAAGATCGTTGGAGTTTTCTCTATATGCAGTCGCTCGATCTAATTTTTGTAGTGCTTAACGCGCAATGCGATAGGGATTATTTTTGGCGTTGTAAACTTCGGTTTTCCCGTGATCGATCCTAAGCATTTTTTTAATTTCGTCAACGTCAAATGTAAGTCCTACTTGTCTTTTAAAAACATTAAAGCTGAGACTGATCAGGTTATTTCCGATATGTTTGCTGATTTTTTCAAGACAACCTATTCTTCCACGGGTATCGAGCATATCTTCCGTATCCTTACCAGTTAAAATTTTCTAAATGTATCCTTAACCCTATGATCGACGAAAGTTCACTTCTCAGCGTGTTTAGCTCAGTTAAACCAGTGCACTATGGTCCAGATTTAGTTTTTCTTGGCATAAAGTCTATAAATTGTGTTACATGGTTCAAACTCCTCACATTTTATTGTTATGGTATTTATAATTTGTAAAAAAAAATTGGGCTAGTGCGACCACGCCCACTCTTGTAGAATTAAAAAAAAATATATGTTATTTCTATTTAATTACTTACTTGTTTTTCTAAATGCTATTATCTTCTTCATACAGATCTGTATTATTTAAAAAATTATCATCGTCATCAGAATTGCACTGCAATTCTTCCTCATTTTCAGCTGTGAACGAAATGTCCAAAAGATTTAATACCTCATTTGAAAAAGCTTTTTTTTTATATTTTCTTTCTCTTTCCTTTAAGCAAACACTCGATAATAATGGATCTGAGAAATCCATAGCTCTGTAAAATATGTCAGTCATAGTATTTATCCGACTATTTTTCCTTGAATGTGACAATCTGTTTTTCTTGTACACTTTATTGCGTGTTTCTAAACCGTTTTCACCTAAGCATTCTAGTGGATCCAAGAATTATTTATCTGGTAACCAATATTTATCAGTGAACCAATATTTTATGAATTGTTGGTGACATCGGATGCCATGGATATGTACTCAAATGTAAAGAAAAAGTTGTTTCACAAAATGACGCGAAATTTATTTAAAAGATCTTCGCTGAAGTTGGTAATAGATGCTAGTAGTTTAGTATTAGCAAAAGGTCTCCTCGCAGTATTACCATCATTACTATTGCCGCTTCCATTCTGCTTTGGCATGCTTACACGTAGACCCATTTCGTTTCTTATTTCTATTTTATATGATATATTCAAGACAAATTCGAAGAACCAAATCCAGGCATGCAGTGGACTTACTCCAAACAGCAGCGCTCCTTTTTTGAATTTTGAACTAAAATCTTTTATTTCTAATATTTTTGTTGGAGTGACACCACAGATTGGAGAACATTAAGTGGATTTAGTTGCAGTTAAAACGTTTAGCACTTTGCCATTAATAAGTGTCATGTGCATTTCATAGGTAAACCTATAGTCAACCTATAGTAAAGTAATGGAATCTAAATTACAATGCCGTCCTGTGGATATAAAAGTAACGGAAACGGCAGCCGAAGTATCATTACAAAACCTTTTGGATCACACTGCGCATAGAATAATTAAAATGCAAGCTGATGTTTTAAATCAGTTTCCAAACAGTTCTGAAATCAAACTAATATGCAGCTATGGATTTGATGGTTCAACTGGTCATTCTATATACAAGTAAAAGTTCGCTACTAAAACACCATGCGAACAACTTTTAGATCACTCCATTTTTGTAACTTCTGTTATACCGATAAGAATTAAAAACACTTTGAATCACAACATAAGGAACAATAGAACACCGCAGTCCATACGATTTTGCAGACCTCTGAAAATAGAAGTAGTAAAAGAAACTACGGCCCACATAATGATGGAAAAAACAGTTTAGATTCTCAAATTAATAATCTTAAACCCTTTGTTTACAAATTGAACGAAAGTCGTGATATAACAATAAAAAAACAATAACGACACCCAAATTCCCAACTAAATCGAGAAAGCTGTTTGATATACAAAAACCCATTCCACTAACACCCGATGAAGCTTGGCTTACCTCCTGGAAAATTCACTAACAAAACAAAACAAAACAAACAGCTTTCTCAATTCAGTAGGGAATTTGCGTGTCGTTAATGTGTTTTTAAGAACAAAAGCCGCGTCCTTCCTGTATTCTTTCTTTGCAGAGACTACTGCAGCATGTGCAAGGAGATTTGTGTCACAATTATTTTTCATTTGCAAGCTCAGTTGCCAATTTCCGTTTTAATCTTGTACCTGCATTCGTGTAAGATAAAGTTGGACGTCCCATTTTCTGTAGTATCTTGCAGTTTTCGTCGATAGTAATTGACATTTTAGACGCCAGAAATACAGTATGCTTAGACACGAACCGTTCAAGCATATAGTTACATTTGGGGAGATATCTATGAATGTATCTATTAAAATTACTGATTTTTTTGTCTATTTCCTTCTTTATCTTGGATTCCACAGTGTATTTGTTAATCTTGGTGTATATCCAATCCGATACAGATTGAATTTTCCTATTGTTGCTCCGCCATACATCTAGAAGTTCGCTGTGACTAAACTCGAACGTGCCTATATATTATCAAATTGTTCGAAAAGGGGGACGAACGGGGATGAGTTTTTGGTTTGAAACTTAAGACAACACTCACAAGTACAAACTGGACCAATTAGTTGGTTTCAGCATGGAACAGCTTATTGTTAGTTTTCTAAAAAAATACATATAATTTGGACATTACACAACACTAAATCCTTAAGGACTATACAAAAATATACAATACAATAATATACGTACATTAGACAGTGCATACCTTGAAGATCACTTTCCATAATTTAGTTGAATTTTCTGGACCAAATTGACGCGTGTAGCACAACACAAAGTGGCGAAATATTTTGGCGCCAATCTCTATTTGGAAATCAGCTGATCGCTAGCTCACTTTTAAAAGCTCTCAAAAATGTTTACTGGCACTTTCAAAGATTTTTATTATAATTTTTATAATTTAGTTTAATATAAATACAAAAAAGCAACGATACGTTAACACCGAAAAATCGACTTTATGCCAAAAAAAAAACTGGACCATAGTGCAGTGTGTACACCTGGTCCCGACGGGATACCCGGTTGAGTACTCAGGTTTTGCTCAGCGGCTTTTTGTAAGCCATTAATGATAATATTTTCATTGTCTATCCGCTCTTCCTCTTTCCCGTCTATTTGGAAGGAATCCTATATGATTCCTCTCCATAAAAGAGGTAAAAGGTCTGAAGCCTCCAACTATGGGGGTGTTTCCAAGTTGTCCGCTATCCCCAAAGCCTTTATTACAATGTCTAAATGCAACATTTCTGTAGCGCTGTCATTTGACCAAGCAAACCTGGATTTATGAAAGCAGATCTACTACCACTAATTTTTGTCGATCAACGGATGCTTTGCAAACTGATTTTAGTAAGGCTTTCGACTTTGTTATTCATATGCTGCTTTTATATAGTTAAACCAACTGAGCATCTCAAGCCGTTTTCTTAAGTGGATTTTTCAATATCTTTCTAATTGTACACAGAAGGTCCTCTTCAAGTCTTCGTTTTTTAAAACCATCCAAGTGACCTGACCCCTGACGTGCCGCAGGGAAGTCATTTAGGTTCATTGTATAAACCTCTATTTACTTCTTTATTAACGATCTGCCACACTCTCGCTTGTACACATATGATGTTAAGCTATGCATAAGGTATAGAGACCTATCATCTTCCGGTTTGCTTCAACGTAATCTTAATCTATATTTGGTGTGAAATGAACCTACTTAACCTTAAAGGTTCTGAATGTAAAGTTATATTCTTTTATAGAGTCCTCCCCTTAGACATTTACTATCTTAACGATTTCCCTTTGGAAAGGTTAGATGTTATGAGTGATTTATATGTACTCATGGTCCATGACCTACTCGTAGTCCTACTAGAAACTATATCCCCCTATCCTTATAACACTGTTCTTCTAACTGTGCCTTATGTAAACCTTTTCGGGTCCTCTTCTGATTGCAATCTTCTCTATTCTTTAGTTGGATCCAGGGTCCTCTCTTACCTTATTTAAAGTTTTTATTCTGCCCCATTTGACTCATAGTTAGCTGTAATTAATCATTTTAGCCTGCATGTCCGAATTGCTGTTATCTGTCCACGTGATCCGTGCCGAACGGTAAGCGGCTGCGCCCCTTGGTCGGTTGGGTGAGAGGTGATCAGATTTCTGCTAGTCCTTGCGCGAAACAGGCACTGTCCCGGTGTCGTATGGGCCACTTGGACTTGGTCAACGTTGAGACAACAAATTTAAAGATACATCAATAAGTATGAATATTGAAGAATTAACTAATTTTGAGCAAGGAAAGACGGGATTGCTGTTTTTATAATGGAAAGAGAACTCTCCCGGCAAATAAATGGCATAACCTGTTGAAACAACTCTACTGCAAAGGATACGGCAAGCTTTGTGTAAAACAGAGTTATTAAAACAGTTGGAAAGTGTAAACGTTATCTAATTGTGCGTCCTTCACTATTTAACAGTTCTTAATTAATTTTAAAATTCTACGGTTAGTTCAAATTAAAAGATTAATTAGTAAAAAATAAAAGATTAACATTTGAGTCTCAGTTGAAATTATGATAAGCAATAAGTAGTAACTGTTTTTGTACCGATTTCAATCGGTATTAATACAACTTATAGAGGAGACCGGATAGGGCGAATTAAAGAAGTACCTTGGCCGAAATGTGTTGATGAAAATTAAGTTTGAGGTCCAACAAAGTTTTCAAAGTCTTGACAACAAAAATTTTAAAATAAATTTCTCTAGTCGAGTATTATCTTAAAAGTAATTTACGAATACTAGAGAACTTCGATAAAAAAAAGTGACTCCACTCCACTTGAATTCATGTGCATTGATGAGGACCCTGAATTTTGATAGATTGGTGGAAAGATCATTAATGAAAAGAGTAAATGTGAAGAATAATGGTCCCAGGTAGTCACCTGGGAGTCTGGCAGTCACGATAGCAGTCGCAATGCGTTACCCCCTAGTCTGCCACAATGAATTTTAAAAAAGTCGATCTTAAAACCCATTGCTTAGGTTTTGTGATATCCAGAGCCATCCGAAACACATGTAAACTAAACCGAAGTCCGTATTAATGACATCTGTTTGCACTTTCTTTTTAAAGCCTTGCGTCGAACAGAGACTAAGCTTTTACAAATTAGCAATAATAGACCTACTCTTTACAAACGCCTGTTGGTATGGCAAAGAATTAGGTTTCCATAAGTGCTGCAATTGATGAGACATAATTTTCTTAAAACGTTTTGGCATAGCAGGCAATTTAGAAATGAATCTATAATAAGTGACTTTAGATTTGATGGTACTTCTGTGCAAAAGGAAATAAAAATATCCTAACATATATTTGGAGAAAACTCTAAAAGTTTTACGGGATTGAAAATGCAATTGGACTTTACAAGGGGCAACCTAGATACCTGGTTGACTGATAGTCACGAAACCTTATCCTTTTTTTTAGTAGATTGACTTTTAATTCTACATACTAGACAACCTTACGCGTAGGTAAGGTTACTAAGTATAGTAATTTATGCGTCACCACGGGAGACACGAGTGGTGGTACACAGGCGTTGAAGATCAAGTCATAAGTGGTTTAATATACAGAAATAGCTGAATCTATATTAGCTTATCCAGCGAAAGCTTTAACAGACCATCAACAAAATCGTGGGATTTTTAGGATTTAATAGATTTTAGGTGTAGTGTGTAAGTTAGTCATTCCGATTGCGGAGGAATGTACGAACAGACAATAGAGACGAAAAACGGCTAAAAGCAACTTTAGCACAAGTAAATTCTATTTTGGGGCAGAATTAACTGCTCGATCAGGATGGTCGCATTTATAAAGAAGGTTGAAGGCAAAACTTTGGCATCATATATATCATGTTTTACCCAGGTTTTATTTAAAGGAATTCAGCTAAATTCAGGCAGGCTATCTACAATGATTTTTAAGAATTAAGTATTGAGGCTAGATGAGTTGCTGGTTTTTTGAAAATGGGAAAGAAGAAGGAGTACATAATATAAATATATTTATAAAGAAATAGGAAGACTCGTTAAGCCCTTAAAAAAGGTGTTAAAAATTTAATCAGTGTCTGGCTGTCCGTCTGCCTAGTTTAGTTAAGCTAAACTAGCCCCTGAATTTTTAAGCTATGCCTGTTTTAGGGCAAAATACTTGCATGTAAAACAGTTCCAAAAAACAACCGTGATGCACCACAGTTGCATTAGATATAGCAACAAAACAATATTTTACAACTACAACACAATAAATATTCATAAGTGCGAAAAAGATAATGATGTCAGACCCACCCCTCTATCACCTAAAATATGTGTGGTTGTGCAACCGCGAGTCAAGCGACAATAGGGCATAGGAATTTGAGCGAAAACGAAGAAGCAACGAAAACAAAGAATTGAATTTTGCGCTTATGTATTAATTTTTCTAAATTAAATAATTATTTTATTAAGAAATGGATAGTGGAAAGGGGAAAAAATCTGTACCATAAAACAAAATAAACTGAGTAATGCGAAAAGAAACTTAAGATTTGTTGTGGTGTAAGAAGGAAAAGCGACCTTGACAAGGCCTTTCCATCAAGCAGCAAGAGAAAGAACGATCTACTTAGAGTAAAAGAGTAAAACAAAAACGCAGAGCACAATTTAAATTAAGGGATGTGGCAAAGGAAGAAATACACCCCAGTCCGAAAAAGAAAAAGAGTGATTGCTCTTAAATGGTTTCACGGTACTAGCAAAGCAACGTGAAAAAGAAAACGGAAAAGCATGACAATTAAATTAAAAACAAATGTGTTAAAATTTCTGTGCGCCTGATACATTTGTATTGCTTTAGCTCTATTTTGACTCTTGCTGCAAATTATAGTTATGTGAACTCATTACTGAATAGTTGGAAAAAGGCGTGGCCAGAATCTCACTTAAGGGGGCGAGCATATCTCATAAAACAGGTAATCAAATATAAAATCCCCTGACTATGCCCATGAAAAAGTATATCTGCTTAAAACCAATTGAGAGAGATTTATTTATGAAAACGAAAGAGATAACGTATTAAGAGAGAGATTAAACTTAATAAGAGTGGTGCTAATAAGTTATCTAAAGGAGTGAGCAGGAGATGATGAGATGAGAAAAGAAACGGCAAAAGTATAATAGAGGTAGAAAAAGCGAGACGGTAAGCCATTATTGCTTTTATTCGCCGTTTAATTTCCTGTACACCGGATCCTTGCTTCAACTTAGAATTTCAAAATTTTGAGAGCTGTAAGTATGAGAGAGATAGCAAACAGATTGTTCGCAATATATCGCAATATATTCGTGACTGCAAGGGTATAAAAATTTCGGCACAGCTGATTTTGATTTCTTTTTATGGACATATACATGTTTACGAGAGAGGGTGACCAGCGGAGGGTGAGAGGAAACATTTTCTCGGCAGGCGAGTACGGTCACACCGTCAGGAGTAACTGGCAGTATTATCTATTTTGCCAACCACATTGGGCGGTTCTTTCCAACCCCGATATTTTCCTTAAGTTTAATTTCTTGTTATTGCACCATCAGCGCCCCTATATCAATTTTTCATTCATTTTACGATTCAATATATGTATATATATGTATACATATATATCCCTCTTTTTCATTTTACGATTTAATATAAATTATAAAACATTTCACTTTCCCACGTTCTCTCATTTCGACTTTTCGATTGTTTTTTTTTTGTTGCTTTAAATTTCTTATCCCTTTGTTTTTGTATTTCCACTTTGAACAATCAAGCAAGAGTTTTGTTTTTGTGTTTTAAGTTCTCGAGCTCTCATGCTATAATGACATTTTGAGTGTTTTTTGGTACCTCTAACGTCGCCGTTACTATTGAACCTTTAACCGCAAAACTTTTTTGTTTGGTTTGGTTTCTGCTCAGTAAGTTTCTTCTTGATATTTTTTATATTTTATAGATTATATTTTTTATATTTAAAAAATTACAAAATATACGTTTTGTTCTATTTTATAGATTACTAGACATATCTGTAAATGATTTCAACAAAATCCGACAAAAATCCGGTGGACTAATCATTATGCTGCCTACTGACGTGTCAATATTAAATAGTGAAACCAAGGAACATATTACTATTTTGGAGCAAGCAATGTTGGTTCAATCCGTAGCAATTCCTGTTTACTTTGCGCCTTATAATAAAAATTTGGAAAACATTTTGAATGACATTAGTTATACAACTAAAAAGAACCAAAACAGAAATGAAACTGTTTTCGGTCAAGTAATAACGTCTATCTCCGCAAACGGATACCACGTAACAGTTAGTGGTACAACCAGTTCAGCAAACAAAAACAGCAAAATACCGGTTATTCACGGCGAGTTGGTACCAAATCAATTTGTTGCAAAATATGTAGATAACATTGTTGATGGAAGCAATTTGCCAGTTATATTGATAACAGCCAATTTAAAGACGTTTGGAATTTTTAATGTAAGTATAATGGTTTGGCAGACCCGAAAATGTTTAGATTAAAAGTTAAATTACGAGTTATTTTTAATTTAGATTATAGGGTAAACTTTAAAACTTTTCATGAAAATCAGTGCTTAACCTACACCAAACATATAAGTTAACTTCCTCTTATTTGCAGTAGCAAGGATTTAATTTCCGTCCCCCAACAGCACGCACACCCCCCAACGATCAAGACGTTGGTTCGATCTTACGTTATAATGGTTTATTTTCTCCTCCCACGTCCCTCGGGTGTTCATAACACAGCGCCTGCAGACCTCGGCCTCTCGGTCAGTACTGCCGACACTCCCGCTGCTGCTCCTCCTCTTGCTCGCTGCCGCTTCTGCTGCTGCAGCTGGCGCTTCTGCTGCTGCAGCTGGCGCTTCTGCTGCTGCCGCTGATGCTGCTGATGCCGCTGCGGCTGATGCTGCTGCTGATGTTGCTGCAGCCGCTGATTCTGCTGTATGGTGTTAACTTCTTCGCCCTCTAAAGATCTGCGTCAGCGGATCAACACGTTGCAGCCTCGGTGTATAGGTTATACCCGTAATGTTTTTCAGGAATGCCCAATTGATAGGTTCTGGGTCGGCAAGATAGGACAAGGGTTTACATTTTGCCACGTCCATTTAATGTCTTGTCAGCATAGCTATCCTCAATCAGAGCAGCTTTTTGTCTTCCATCCTTAATTTTAAAGTTGGTATGGCGCAGGTCAGCGGTTTGAGCGAGCTTTGGCGAGCTGAAAAAATGAGCTGTAGCAGACTGTTGTAGAGTGGGCATCTTTGTGGGTGGAGACATTAAATATTACTTATAATGTTAGGTTAGTATTCTTAAATGGTATTGTTTATTATTATTTACCAGGTTTGTGAAGAGTGGCAGTTAATAATAATTTTGATAAAAGATAATGATTTCGAATAATTTTTTTTTCAACAAAGACTGTTTCCCCTTCGGGGTACTGAATGGGTTTATTGTTTTTAACTTGTCTATTAATGGCAAGTTCTTGTCGACGTTCGATCAGCCCCCTGATGTCCTCAAATGTTTCGCGTTTGAAATTTGTTATCCCTTGATCATTTATTCGGGAAACCCTGTCACGAAAAATATCAACCGGTTTTCGTTTTGTCACTGAGTGGACCGAGTTATTATACCTATCAACTAACATAGGCACGAGTTTAGTTACCTTAAGTAACGGAAACTTTATTTTTAAACACCTGTAGATTAAGTGGCTAGTGAGTAGGGTTCGAGCATGTTCGGTGCCGCCATATGATATAATCGTTGATCCTTTCTAATGCTTTCGAATGCTAGGGAGGGCTTCCCAGCTGAAATAACGATTTTCAGATCTAGGGCCGTAGAATAAGCTTCTCCTAACGTTTTTGGGTGCTTAACTGTTACCAAAGCCGATAATTGTGGTGACAATCCCCTTACAAATGCGCGCAAGGCCCTTTCGCGGTACGAATGAATTAACGCCTCCTTCTAGTGTGACTCTCGTTCTTAAGCTTCTCTATAATAAGTGAAAGATGCATGTTGATCTGGGAATAAAATGCTTCTAGGGTCGAGTTATTTCGGACTATCACACTCAGTTGGTATTCCAATGTTCCTAGGTCTCGTTTGTCCTGATAATGGGAGGCTAATGCCGCCCTTATTTCCTCCCAACTATCATTGGGCACGTTGCATATGTAGAGCATCTCATCTGCTTCGCCCCGTATTTTAGATCTCAGATGGAAACCCACTGCCTATACATAGGCTACCTGAAAATCCAGGATGATAACATCAGCTCTTCGTATCCACGCGGAAAACTTACAGGCTTCGCCTGAAAATATTTCTATCTCTACGCAATCGGGGAGGTTTGCTATCTGCATAAGGTCATATTCGTTTATTGCCCGAGAAAAGGGGCTAACCACTTAGACCACAGTTTCCCTACGTCTATCTTCTAAGATTGTTACTTTCTCCTTTTGCTTTTTTAGCTCCTCGGTCAACACTGCCAATTACTAAACCAAACATGTAATTGACTGTTTGATTTCTTCTATTGTTTAAGTTGTACTTATTTCTGCTCTCCAACTTGTTTTTTGATTTTAAGAATTTTAAAATAATAATGTTGTTTGTCTTATTTCAAAAATGTAATTTCCTTTTCCTCAGAATAGAATTGGGTGTGATTTTTAGTTTTAATCATTAAATTTTGTTTCCAAACTTTCTCTATTGCTGAATCAAAATTTCTCTTACTTGGGTATGTTTGGGTTTAATTCGCCCGAAAATAAATTCGAATTACAATTTCTAAAAGGCAACTTCTTCACTCACCCTTTATTTATTTTTCGTTTGTTAATGTTGTAAGTATTTCTTCTTTCTCCAAGTATAATAGTGTAGTTTGTAGTTCTTCCTTTTTCAAAGTTTCCGAATTCTCCAAAGAACGATGGTGCTATGCGAAAAGATGAAAAATAGAATAAGTGTTTGTATGTAAAAATTTTTGTCGTTAATGTATTCAATGTTTTTTTTATTTGTTAATTCACAATTTTTTTTGCTTTTTGTTTTCAATTTTTGAATATTTTCGTTTTTAATTGTCGCAAGGTTGTCTATCGTGATGCCCCCCTATGTCGGTTGAGGGAGATCTCCGTTATCCCTTTTAGTCCAAACAAGGACCTACTTAGGTGAAGGTGACTCCACATCCTCACTCGGGAGGACACCTTGGTTGGGAAGCACCACTGGTGACCAATACTTGCATATTTTTTATTTTTTTCTATTCTTCATAAACTTGCCACTCGCGGTGGGTTTGACACTCATTCAATTATTTTTCTATAGGTGACCGCCAACCGTTACGTTCACGAGTGCCAATTAATTGCTCAACGAATGTTTTTCCCTTTTTCATCTTTTTTTTATAACCTTTCGCCAATGAGGATGCAAAATTTGACTTCCAAATTATCTTTTTGAGTTCCAACCACTTTAATTTTCAGCGGATATTTTTTATTTTTATATAATGCACTGATGGAGATTTGAACCCCGGACACAAAAAATTAAAACTTTATTTTTATTTTTTTGAAACCATCACATCCACTTGGCAACACAAAAAAAAATTTTTTTTTGATCATTTTATAAATTTCTTACCTATGCCATTTACCAACAGGGTTACTCTGGTTACACAAAACAAAAATTAACTTTTGTATTTGTCAGGTACGTAGCGGCGGTCGCTGACCAACTAGAATTATTGCGTTTGTCAAGGTTCCAAGGAACTCTAGCACACGCAGAGTAATTGAAACATTTGATTCGCGCTGCTTTTATTTCATAGGAATTTTAGGATAGTGTCGGCGGTCGCAGATTACCTAGAATTATTGAATTGTTCAGCATGTGCAGAAAGTTTGTCAAGGTTCCAAGGACCCCGGCGCACGCAGAGTAATTGAAATAATTGTATTTGCTGAGATTTCGAGAAATATTTCATCATCCAATACACAAATTCTTGGCAGCGATTCCAGTACTTTTGTTGTGTATAGATCCACTTTGATTTTTCGGTGGGCATTTACAAGAAATTGACTTTTAAAAAAGACTTTTAGATCTTTTTTTATTAATTTTTAATTGCATTCACTTTTTTTTATTCAATTTGTTTTGGGAACACATTCGCTTAAGACACTTATGAGAAAAAAAATTGTATTGACGAAAGACGCGACGGAAAGCGGTCCCTGCTCGGGCGCCAGTTAACTTTCTCTTATTTGAGGAGGTCACCTTGCATTAGCAAGGATTTAATTTCCGTCCCCCAACGGACAACGCACACCCCCCAATGATCAAGACGTTGGTTCGATCTTACGTTATAATGGTTTATTTTCTCCTCCCCCGTCACTCGGGTGTTTACCACCCAGCAACTGCAGTCCTCGGCCCCTCGGTCAGTTTTGCCCACACTCCCGCTGCTGCTGCCGCTGATGCTGCTGCTGCTGATGCCGCTGCGGTTGATGCTGCTGCTGATGTTGCTGCAGCCACTAATGCTGCTGTATGGTGTTAACTTATATAGGTTTGAATTTGCTAGAACACTAAATGAGTTTTGTGTACTCTTGTAAAGGGTCAATAAAATTGGTCACGCAGAGAAGGAAACGTTTCCCACTATGTAAGTTTGCGTTTTAGATCTGTCATTCATCTCGAAACGGTGCACTCAATTACTGGGACTTTCACGTTCGCCATTTCGAGTTGGCACAACTGGCATCTTTGTCATCAAACAACCGTAGGTTTCTGCTCTCTTTAAATCAAGACTCAGTCGCCAGCTCACTGCTTCGATGCTGATGCGCACGTATTAGGAAAGATAACTGCCCTTTAGATGGATCATAACATCTGTTCAAGGTTCAAGAATGACAATTTCATTCACTTCGCCGTTGACAACTACTGACGTAGATGAACTGCTGAATTTATTCAGTTAAAAATCCTGCTTCAGAAACTATTGCTGTTTAATCTGACTGGGACTCAGAGCTAGCATACATACGAACATTTCGCAAGGACATGCTCATAATAAAGGATCTACTGCTACCACTATATGTAGATAACAACCCTGATAACATCGAACTCCATGGTTTTTGTTTAGATGCTTCGTTAAAGGCTTACCCCGCTGTCATTTTTAACAAAGTAACACCAAAACGATATAAAATATACGCATTGTGCGATTCTATTCGTGCTTTCGCATGGCAATCACACCGCAGAAATTCTCAAAAAAATACCTAGTGATACTTGGAGTCATGTTTGTAGTAACGAAAATTGTGCATCTCGAGGCATGTTAGCCAGGGAGTTGCTTAAGATCGATTTATGATAGAAAGATCCATTAATCAGTTATACTCAGAAGTTTACAAAATATTTCAGCATTGCCGCTCTATTTCGAGGCCAGCCTCAAAATCAGAGTTTAGAAATATATTTACAAATATTTCCACGAAGATTGAAATCTCCATGTTTAATCTACTACTAATTCATCGTCATTCATGGGTCATACTAATTCGTGCCGTCCCATATGTGTTTCGATTTATCGGAATCAGGACAAGTAACAACATATTTGGGTTCTCTGACATTTAATGAAATTACTTACTTGTAATTATTGTATTAATTTAATTGTACTGAAATTAATTTTATTGTACTTTAACGGTTTTTCGCTATAACTATTGTATTCAATGATTTAAGAGGGTTTGTTTGAGAGGTACATTTTATACCCTGTACACATAGGGTTTGATTTTCCTGGTTTTGTCTACTTTGGTAACTTTCTGTGGACTAAACTCATTTAGTATTTCGACTATCTTCGACACTACGTAAATCGTTGGAGTAAATGACATTTCTTATGGAGTTTGGACGTCGGGCTCGCTGTATTGTCTGCAGTTGGTACAGTACAGTTTTTAATTGTGTGCGTTTGCTTCAATGACGCAGTGTCCGGTGTGAATGCCCGTTAGCAACCTACAATCCGTACGGTTTAGGTCTTTCAGTTGCTTGGCTAGTTTATCACCGCGCACGTTACACATTATTTTGCAATACAGCAGCTAGTAAGAGTTTTCTATCTTGCGCTTGCTACTAAGGAGATCGGACTACTTTGTGAAGTCTCTCTCTCGGTATCCAGTAGATGCACACCTGTTTGCCGGTGCTACGCTTATCATGGACAGAGCCACGAAGAAATTTACGCGTTCCTTGCTATTTGATAATTTTGCCGCTAGCTCTGCTAGCTCCACCTTTGATCCGTCGGTATATATGTTGACCGCATCATGGATTGCTGTCTATCCATTACATCTGTATGTGTTCCGCCCGTAGCCCACACTAAAAAGTCATAAAATATTGTCAACCTCAACAGTCTCTGCAAGTTTTGTCAATTACATTATGACGACAGGGGAGACATTTCCAAAATTATTGTTGTCGGCTCTGCTGCTTACAAAGAAATTCGACTCTACAAAGAAATTCGTACGTTTGTCCCACAGTGCCAAATCGGACGGGCGAATGTTTTCGGGCTGGCGCCCGCTGTGTTTTACGTCTAACGGAAGAGGGGACTTGCATCTTTTTTTTTGGCAGACAAAAGATTTTTTATTTTCTATGCTTCCGAAATTCGAAAGTTAATTTTTATGTAATTAATATATATTATATGATTGCATTTCAAAGTAGTTCAGGGTATATCCATATCGGTACGGCGAGTTGCTTTATTTATACAGTGGTTAGTACAGCCTAAAATTGAAAGAAAAGATCAAAATAAAAGCAAACAGTGCAACATAAACACCTACTCATAATCTGGAAACAGTTATGCAATGCAGAACGTATGAAATTTGTTACCGCTTCACATTGAGCAACAATGGAAAGCTTATTTGTAGAGAAATGAGAAGTTTAGTTATTATTATTAGAAATCTGGAAACATTTTTTTGAAATATCCAAACAATTGAATCTGGCTCAATCATCCGTTCAATAAATAGTAAAAAATGTTAATGTTAAAATGTGCTTATCATCGCCAAAGTTTAAAATATTTATGATATGGATATGAGTGTCGTTGATGCGCGGAGAAGGGTTTTCGATGACGTTGATGGTGTTGTCCGCAAACCACTTTTTGACTTGCTCGTGTGCTTGGGGTCATTGTCCAGCTGGAAGACCCAAACTAAAGGCATTTCATCCTCAGCATGTGGAAGCATTATAATTTGCAGGATGCCGATCCATAATCGTCTTAATCCAATAAATCGGACCTACTCCATAGACCGAAAAGCAACCCTGTATCATAATATTGGAACCCCCGTGCTCCACCGTTTTTTTTTGTGTACATTGGTCTGTACTCCTATTTAGCTCTCCGAACGAAAGTACGAAAACCTGTCCGTCCATATAACACGATTTTGCTCTCGTCTGTCCACAATTCATTCCTCCACTTTTCCACTAGCCATTTGGAGTGTTGCTTAGAATACTTCATGCGTTTAGCTGCGTGTTTACTGATTAATAGTGGCACTTTTCTCGGACTACAAGTATTTAAATTATTTTCCCGCAGCCTAGTGCGTATGGTTTCAACCGATGCAGAAATATTTAAATCTTTTTTAAGCTCTGTTGTTGGCTTAAACGGCTCTTTCTTGCTCTGTCTTACCAGACGCTTGACAAGTAATGGCGACATTACGGATTTACGCCAACGAGACTCCACTTTTGGGACAAATTTCTTGGCGTTGCTACTCATTTTGTTGGAACAGCCCAGTATACATGTTTTGCCTTCTTTTAGCATTTTTTGGATAACTTTCGTTTTTTCGTCCCTGCAATGCTTTTCGCGACTAATATTAAAAAATAGCTATGAATGGTGTTTAAAAACAAAATGTTTTCTTTAATAAATAACTTTTTCTAATAAAAACAAGGGTTTCGCAATGATAATTTTCGCGTAAATGTTTTTTTCTATGACAACATGTGCTTAGTGCTATTTTAATCACCGCGCCATTTCGCATTCTCTTTTTGATTTTGCTTCTTCTGAGAAGAACCGTTATCATTTTTGTTCTTTTTCTTGCTCTCCCAAATCAGAGAGACTGTCAGTAAGGCAAGAGAAAAGAAACTGCAAACCAAAATTCTTTTAGTGAAGTTTTACTGTAAAATAAAGTGAGCTGCTTGTTTTGGTGCTATGTTTTTACCGGCACTATGTGTATATAAGAGATAAACCTCTTATTAATTGGTTTTTAAAGAGATCAATTAATAGCCAAAGTGTTATGTTTAACTGCAACACATTAACCATTTACTAACCGCGTAAATCCAAAAAGAATTTTGCTGTGAAAATATTTTGCTGTAATTGATTGTTTAGCAGATAAAAAAAGAAATCAATACAGATTTGGTTGAAGGCGCCTTGGCAATGTTCGTCTCACTTAACTCTTTGTTATTTTTGTCTTAACGCTGACGCGTATTATGAGCAGTACGTTTTAGTGGCTCTTACAGCACCAGGACAGTGCCTGCTTCGCGCGATCCCAAGCGACCGATGGGCGCAGCCGCATATCATATCATATCAGAAACAGCATTTTGAACTGATTCGATTTTATTTTGGTGTGTCTTATATTGAGGTAACCATATGCGAGATACTTACTCCAACAAACTTGAGATGTAAATAAAAATTTGGTTGTGTATGGATCGTCAAATTCTGTTGACCATCGTTTAACAAACCCACTTGAGGCAAACTGGAAGACGACGGGAAATTGTAACTTAGGCATAGCTTAACATTACATTATTGGAGTACATAAGCACTCGAGAGTGTGCTAATGCCAAAGGAAGATCGGTAATAAAGAGGGTAAATAGCAACGGCCCGAAATGATTTCCCGCGGCATTCCAGCGGTCACTTGGAAGATCTTAGAGAACGAAGACTTGAAGAGGACCTTCTGTGTACGATTAGAAATATGTTGGAGAATCCAATTAGGCAAACGACTTTGCTTATATAGAAGCAGCGTATGATTGACAAAATCAAAAGCCATACTGAAATGAGTATAATTAACATCAGTTTGCGAAGCATTGAATCCGTAAATCGACAGAGATGTGAGTTCTAAAAGGTTAGTGTTAGGAGAGATTTCGAACTTCTTGCCTTTTTTATGGAGAGAAGTAAGATAACATTCATTCCAAAAAGCCGATAAAGAGAAAGAGCGAACAGACAATAAAAATAATTTAAGTAATGACTTGCTTAAAGTAGCTGAGCAAAACCTGAGTACGCATCCAGGTATCGCATCGGAACCTGGTGCATACAATGGCGAACTTTTGTCGATCACAGGGTTAAAGATACAATTAGATAATTTCAGCTGATACGTATACGGATTACATCATAGGCTAGGAAATTTTTCGATTGACTTACGCTTGGAAGCGCGTTCTTTTTAAACGATCTAGAATCTCTAAAGAACTCTTTCTTTTTTTTCAAAAAACGCACTATGGTCGAATGAGAGCATCCTATTTTATTGGCAATTTGTCTATAAGCCAGTCCTTCTGCCAGAGTAAACTGAATTTATTTTTCTACCATACCATCCCAAAAAATCACACGCAAGTGACGAAATATCGGTATTGCTTAGCAATACTCCAACCTAAAGAATCCCCTTTAATTTTTGTTCTCAAATATTTCAAATTATTTGTCTGGGTTGCCAGTGGTGCGGCTTTCATTTATTTTTATTATTACTTAATATGATAAGAAAACGAAAACAATGTTTAATTACGAAGATTGATCGTTAATTGTGTGGAAGCATCCTCCGAAATCACTTCATAAATGCGGTTACCAAAGGAATCATATGTGTATAAGTACACATTATGTACCTGTACATTATTTAAAGTTTTTATTGGCCATTGGCCCAAAGTTGCAGCTTACGTCGGGAAAAGTTTGCAATCAACTTTAAAGCGTTAAAAAGGCTCTGAATTCACTTTAGACGGCACGAATTGAAGATAGTAGGTTGCATAATACAATATTGCGCCCTTGCCCTTGTCAGGCCAGAAAGTATTTCTTCTTTCGAACTTAGTAAAAATTATAAGTACATATGTAAAACAATGGAGTCCGTCTAAATCGAGAAATTTTTCATGCATAAAAACCACGGTATCCGACTCTTTCTTCCAGTTTATGTGAATTCGGGTAAAGTTTAATCTTGGCGCGGCTTGTTAAAGAGTAATTTTTTTAGTTTTAATCTCTCTAGATGTTCTGCTTCACGTATAACTCTACGTATGTACAGTGTCCACAGTAGAATTCGAATCTTCTTGAACAATTATCTCACAGCAAAATTGAAAATTATCTATCTGGTTCCTTATTGGTTTCAATTCTACACCCCGTTATTCTTCTGGCTTGTCGATCATATGTTTAACCTCCATGTAATCCAAAAATAACACTAGTTTAACTTCACACAAATGCATGAGCATCTCTCAAACCACATGACCGCTTTTAGCGCCGCTTTAAACAGGGAAATCAATGCAAGTCTGTAAACTTCTCGCAGAGGTGTATTACATCCCGTAAGGAACCGTAAGCACCGAATCACTATCGGCGAAGTCACCAAAGTAAGTGGCTCTATTTTCAAACCTATGGAATTTTCTAACATAATGAACCCTATTCTGTCGGGCTTCTCCGTAGTCTGCAATCAAACACCAAAGTCCAATCGCCAAGATTATTCTTTTCAAAAGGTTACACCATTTGTTGGATAATGTTTGCGCTTGTTGATAATGATGCAGCTTTCAAATAATACTTTTGAGGTCCTTGGACGATGTTAAAATAAGATTGCTACAGGGCTTGTAACTCCAATAGCATTCCTTTTTCAAAATTGTATATAGAAAAGTTAGGTGATTCTGGCAGACAATTTGCATTGCAAATTTCTAAGGAAGAATAAAGAAATAATGCACTTTTTATAACTCTCTTCTCTCTTCAAGTTGGAATTCAAAAAATATCCTTATATATTGCTAAATCTTATTTATCTTATTATCGTATATTTGAATCGTGTCCATTTTTTTTTAGGATTACCCATTGAATGCAGATGTAGCTGTACTGATGATCCTAATGGAAATGTTTAGTAAATTACATGCTGTTTCTAGTATGACTCCAAAGTACCGTTTTGCGTTTCTAGTATCTGATTCAGGATTTCTTCTTAACTTCCAAGGAGCAAAAAAATGGCTGGAAATTGAGGAAAATTTGGCACTACAGGTAAGTCGATACATTTCTCATAAAATTAATCAACCACTCATAATCAAGGGGTGATGTGGGTTTTAGATCCACAAAACTAGCAAATTCTTAAAAAAAATTTTTAATAAATTATTAAATATCATAGCTCGCAAATGACAGTTGATCGTTTTTTTTCTTATATGCTCTGCTTCGTAACATAACCGAAAAGATTGTGCAGACACGATATTGGTCTAAGCGGCGCTCCTTGTTGTGTTTTGAATCGATTTTGGTCGAGCGCATTGCATTGACTCATTTGAGTGACGCTCTAAAATGAGTGTCGCGTAAAGAATAATACGATTTTCGCTCACACAAACCCTCTTAGCAAAAGATAGTTTGATTAAAAAACTCCACAGAAATGATCTTTGTCTTCGTGTGCGTGTAAATACATACATACATACTTACATGCAAACGATCAGTGTTTGACTTGACCGAAAGGAAAACAGAAGTAACTCTCTCGCTCAGAGCGCGAGCGAGCTAAACCAGACGTGACAAAAACAGTTTCTGTCTGAGTCTTTTTTATTGTGTAAGTGAAATACACTAATTTGCAGACAACGAAAAAGTGTCAACACTTACTTGCGAGCTATGTTAAATATTAAGTAAGTACTTTTGTAAAAATTTCTTCAAAGTAGATTAAAAAGCCAGGGCATGTCAACTTATACTCTGAGCCTTTTAAAAAAACATATTCAACCAAATTCCAACAACTTAAATTGTCTTTGTGGAACAAAGGAAAAAACAATATATTGGATTTTTAACTCATGGCGTCATTTCTAAAACAAAAAACAAGTTGTTAAAAATTAAAAAAAAAAATAGGATGAGAATAAAAAAAATTCTTTCGTTTTAGGCCGAATAATTTCACCAACACTGAAAAAATGATTTCAAAAGAAAAAAAAGGTTGCCGTTTCTATTATTTCTGCCAACACTACATACATACAATTAGGTATATTTATCCGATTTTGATGAAATATTAACTTTAACTGTAAAAATGATCTAAGTATCAAATCTGGTAAAAACTCAAACAAACAAAATTTTTCTTATAGGAACTTTTTTTTTTGATTATTCCCATGGGAGCTATGTGATGTAGTGGCCCGATCTTTACAATATTTGGCGAAAAGCTCACGACAATACACATTAGGAGCGAGTTTAGTTTGAAAAGCTTTATAGTAAAAACGTTTTTCCTACTAAAATTGACAGAAAGACATGGGAATATCGACTGGGCTTTTCATGCTGAACAGCTTACAAACAGAAAGAAAAATTAATTTTTTTTGCTTTGAGATTGAAAAAAAACGCACTAATACTAATCTTTTTATAGTTTTTTTAAACTAAAGTTAGTTACTTAATCTATTTACTTCTAAAACTATTGAAAAAAAGGAAGTGTTTACACAAATTAAGTGGTTGTTATGTTTATTAGAACTAGTATTTGGTGTGACCACCTTTGGGTTCTTTGACCGCTTCCAGACGTCCAAAACTTGGTCAAATCGATGGACCAAGTTTTGGACATATTCGAGTCGAATATTTTGCCCATAACCGCTTAGAAGTCATTTTTAACTTTTTGAGGTAGGCCTACAGATTCTCTATGGGATTGACATCTGGACTTTTGGAAGGAGTATCCAACACCTTTTTGCAATTATAAAGCAGCCAGCACCTCACCACATTCGCTTTGTTCTTGGGATCGTTGTTTTGGTAAAATTAAATTGTAGGCTTACCATCAGCAAAAAACCTAAATTTGTTGGCACTAGCCACCAAATGTGTGCGCAAAATATCCAAGTATTGTTGGGCATTCATTGTGTTCTCAATAAAACACAATTCGCCAACTCCATTGCTTGAGAAACACCCCCAAATCATCACAGAAAGCTTTCCAAACTTAACAGTCGGAATTATGTTTGGGTTCTAGGGCTTTTGACGGTTGGCGCCATACTCTGCTTGGTCCATTGTTACAGTAAAGCATCAATTTGCTTTCAACGCAAAAAACCACCACAAAATGAATTAGGTGGACCTCTGAGCATCCTGGCAAAAGTTAAACACCTTTGAATGTGCTCAGCCGACATTAGAGGTTTTTTCCGAGCAGCTCGCGATGAGAATTCGTTACTCTGAAGGGCTTTACGGACACCTTCTCAGGAAATGGATATGCCACATTCCTGCTGAAGCTCACTGGCCTTTCATTGATTTTTTCTAACCATAATACGCTCTGATCTGGGTGTTATGGCGCGAGGCCGTACAATTGCAGGCTTTGCTTCTCACGCTACCTTCTGTTTTGGCACGATTTAGAATGTTGTAAACTGTTTTTCGAGTTTTGCCAATAGTAAATAAACCAACTGGGCAAAAACAAGAGGTACGCGTTTGCCTGGCATTATATAATCGTGTGATTACCGCAAAAAATCTTCCAACTTATGATGGAATCAGACAAAAAATTGAAGCAGCTACAGCTGCATGCAACAAAAATTCGGAAAAACAACGGTAAATGTCAAAATCAAGACGAAAAGTCGCCCAAAAGGGAGATGTGTAAACATAAAGTTGGCAGCTTAACTTTGTTGCTGTATTTTATTTTTTGTCTTTAATGTTCTTCTTTGATAGAAGGGGACCTTTCTCTAGACAGTGTGCTGTAAAATCATTTTTTCTAAGCAATCGCCGCACAGTTCAACCGCTGGCCAGCACGTATAGATCCTTCTAGATCTCCACAGGCGATGCAAAAGGTCGTGCCTTACAGATTCGCACTGCTATTTTCTTTGATTTTTCCGTTTTTTTTTCATCTTTTAGCGCATTTCTGATCATTTTCCTTGTACGTTTCGCCGTCGATTTTGAGGTTTCTTATCGGAAGCCTCTTCTCAAGGGATGTGTGCTTACCCCGGTCCACACTGAAGACAGAACATATAGAGAATATTACCAACATCACAGCCAGAACTTGGTTCTTAGACGATAATAGAAATGTCATTACTAATATTTTGATCGCCGAGAATTGGGCACTTTATCTTGTGTTGTTTTTAACAAAACAGCTGGGCTGGAATGTAATCCGGTCAACACTTTAGTAAGAAGGAAAGTAAAATTAGACGCCAACAGTTTAGCACCAGTACAGGTAGTAGTCTCTTTATTGATAAGATCGATCGAAAGGTAGTATCGGATTATTTAATTATACCAAAATAGAATTTCGGAAATTTGCCATAGCTCAACGTCATTATCACGCCCCTTGTGACCTGCACTGCACTAACAGCGTAAAAATAAAAGGGTTGTCAGTTTAAATTTCTTTTAATCTAGAAACAGAAAATTAAATCAAAATTCTGTGTTATTTCCCAAAGTAAAGTGAAGGGGCACCATATGTTCTGCTATGTGCTTTTCGTATTCTTCCTTCGAGTTTGAGATCAAGCATAGATGTCTAGCTTTGGCGAAAATAAAGAGTATATGGGTAGAAGGGCGTACAAACAATCATTGCTTGATTAGTTAGCAACATTAGCTTAGTTTTGCTTGCATTGTTTTCTAGACAGTAATTCGTGGGCTAGTTGTTTAGTTAGTTTAAATTACTTTTAAAAGGGGTACATAATTAAAATAGAAATTTTTTATATCATTTATACATTACAAGTTTCCAAAGCACAGCTGTGCTTGGTCATTTACTCACTTACCGAGACTTAACTCGGAAGCAACATTTTTTTTTATTTCGAAAGCCTTTGATAAAATTATAACGTCTCAACTGCAAAATTTTTGTAGTTTTATCATTTTACACAACCAAACCATTTTATTTAATTTTTTAAGACCGTTCTATATACGGTTCAATATAAGTCACACCAAACGAAAATCAAATTACTTCAAAAGCTACTCTTCCTTTTGACTCTTCGTGGTCTAAACTAAAATCGCAATGTCATAAGTATATGCACCTTTTGGAATTACCAGGAACTACATATGCGGTCAGAAACTTTCTGCCTTGGTAAAGTTTTCTTAACACGCAAAAAGTACTATTTTGAAAATCACTAGTTGACTATTTTGTAAACAAATACGGCACTTAAATTGCATTATTTAAAAAATAATCGTCTGGTAAAAAATGTTCCAAAGTGGTGAAGGGCAAAATAATATTTTAAGGATGAATAATTTTTAAATAAACAAGTTTTACTTTCGAAAAATATTTTTGTTTGGCGACTATACGAGCCAGTCTATTAGTTCTAGTTCTGCTTTCTGGAAATAGGCCTTTGCTACTTTGTATGTATGTTTCGACTCCTTGTCCTTTTGGAAGACCCAGCAAAAAGGCATCTTCCCTTTTTCACATCGCAACATTGTATCTTCAATCAAGCAAGAATCCAGAAGACTAATTATATTAGTAAGCACATCCATTATCCTATCCTATCCTATCTGCGGGCCCAATTCATGCTTTCGCACCATGTCGGATCATGACGCACTCGAAATTAAGGTCTGTAAATTGACTTTCCTATGTACATGTATCTTAACTAAAAAAGAACCGCGTGTTTTGTTTCTACATTCAGTTGTTTGTTCGTAGCCAAGAAGCCTAGACTGTAGAGTAAGTGAAGTAAGACTTGTACTTTATTAAAACATGTGAAATTAATCTGAAATTTATTACACATTTAAAAAGTCCTATACCTTGCGCAATCTCTTCAAAGGAACTGGAAATTTATTTCTAAGCTTGTTAGTGGTGCTATTTTAAATAGTCGAACGAGCAACAGTACCAATCGACTTACAGGCAATATACTAGTTTTAAATTTTTTTTGTGTTTCGAGAACACTATACTATGTATAATAAAAAAAATTAGAGCCTTAAGCTTTAATATTTTGATATAAAAGTATTCTTCTTGGTCAATCACTCGACCATTTTTTTCGGTACCTGAGACGAGCCGCCCGTGACAGTTAGACAGATCATCTTTAAGCAGTATACCGCGGTATGTCGCAACCCTAGACTTCATTTTAGTTCGGATATATATGAACATATCAATGTAATTTTTTTTTTTATCTATCGGATAATCACATTTACCTTGCCGCTCAAACTCAGCAAGAAATCTGTTTCATATCGGGTTCAAATCTGCTTGATTGTGTTTTTGAAACATAGTATATAGAGAGTTCGTTTGTGCAAATCTATGTTTCAGCTTTCTGTCGAAACTAGTGCCACTGTATTTGATTGATACTAATTGGGTGCGGTTAATAAAATTATTTTGCGTTTTCAGTATGAAAGTGGAGCGAACATTAGGTTGAATGATTGGTATTTATAAGGGTTAATTGAAAGCGTGAGGGAGCACGCTCATTGCAGCGACCGATGAAACGTAATGATGTATAAATGAAAAAAATTATGAAGTAAGAAATTTGATAGAAATATTCCAACAAACAAGAAAGTTATATGATATAGAAAAGCGATCTTTACAAAGTTGGCAAAAAGGTACGGACCACAACAATAGACATTGGTGGTGAGATTGGCTAAAAAAACCTAAGAAACAAAAAATGTTTTCTTAGAAAGAGATATCATAGGATCATTCCTATTGCAGCCATATCGTTACATAATGTATAAAAAACATCTGACCAATTTAATAATAACCTCTGCTATTAGTGTGTTTGAAAGAATTACATTGTATTTTTTTCGTGTAATAATCATACTATTTTGTATTACCTTGTTGCTTGCATAATTAAATCATAGTGCACTATTATCTAATGTCATGGTGACATAGGAGTTGTATCGATTACAGTTTTTTTGACTAAATATTTGTGTAACGACGAACGTGTCAAAAAAATATATTTTGGAAACAAATGTGAAATGCATTAAAAAAATACATCTAACAAATGGGATCGCTTGAACAGTTAGTTCATAATCATAAAATAATTATTTATTTATTGTATTCAACCGATTTTTGATTGTTTTATTCTTGTTTACAGAATATCGAATACGTGCTGTGTTTGGATACGATTATTCAAAGCTTATCATACAATCATAAAAATATGCTCTATATGCATGTTTCCAAACCTCCTAAGGAGAAATCTCCGATAAGTCAATTTTTCAAACTTCTAAAAGTTGCAGCAGAACAATTTGGAAAGAACTTGACTGTGGACGGCGTGCATAAAAAAATAAATTTGGCTGAATCCAAACTTGCTTGGGAGCACGAACGTTTTAGCATGAAGCGCTATCCTGCCTTTACGTTGTCATCTGTAAAAGCGCCTAAAAGTCCAATTCGAACTACTATATTTAGGGACGATGAGTCCCAAATCGTGTCCGAAATTTTAATTGCTTCCAAAATAATTGCAGAAGCCTTAGCCAGTTTTATGTACAAAATGGATGATGTCTCTAATGTATTCACAGGCTCTTTAGTAAGTTTCGTAACATACAAAATTAAAATTATTTGTTTTTTTTAATTACCGTTGTTTTTTCAGGATATATATAAGCAAAATGTTATGTCTTTTTTGGAAGTAAAGTCTATATTGGATAATAATGACATCAAGGATGCGTTTGATAAATATCTTCAAAATGTTAAAGTTATATATGACAAGGCTGATTCACGAGAGCCAGATTTCATGTTCTATAATGAAAACGAAGTGAAGATGAATGTGTATCGCGTTAAACCAGCTATCTTTGATCTTTTTCTTACTATTGTCATCGGTATATATTTATTATTAGTATATCTGGCAATACAACACTTTCCCCGATTATACGAAGAAATATCAAAACTGACCAAACAAGTACATCCTTTGGCCGCTGTTAATGGAACCTTGTCTGAACGAAACAAGTGGAAAGTAAATTAGTAAATATAGTACAAACGATAATGTAAAACGAGGCCCAACAAAACTATAACTATAACTATAACTTGTTGTTAACAAAAAAAAAAAAAAAACAAGTGTTTGTAATAAATAAAAATAAAAGATTATGTAAATTCTTAATGATTATGAGCACTATATTGCCAATTAGCTACTAGTGGCCTTAATGAGCTTTTTGTTGCAAACTGATGTCACTAACTTAGAAATCCGGTATATCTTCCAAAAACGTTTTACGCAGTTTTGTATGTTTTAATAAACATAAGTGACTGAAACCGCTTTTTCTCCTTGAAAGCCAAGTAATACGAAATGGATGCTTCTGCGATGTTTTTGGTAAAGGAACACAGGGAATAGGGTACATTTTAGTGTGGTGAAATAGCGATTGTTCAAGATCATACTGGCCCGATAGCCAGCAGCCAGATAGAGCTGCTGGGATTTGAAATCGCCTATGGTGTAGTAGCTTTGGGAGCATTTATTGTTATATATGGTTTTTTATATGCAAGGTGATTCATTAAAAAATTTCAATCTCGATTTTCTAAAAAGAACTGCTGGATTGTTAATATTGTTCCATGTGACGATTGAAAAAAGACCTTTGCTTGATCGAATATTTATAAGAATTAAATTCAAAATAAATGCGATTCACGTATAAATTATTTTATTTCTTTTTCTTTCATTCCTAATCTTATATGTGAGTACAGTTATTTTATTTCCCTTGCTTTCATTCCTTTTCTTATGTGTGTGTAAATGATTATTAAGTTGCTGATTCTATTGAGCCAAAAACTGAACTAACTCTTCAGACCAGCCCGGCTCAGGCGGTCGACACGCGAATTATATTCGTTGAAAGAACGAATTTCATTCACTAGATATCTTTAGATATCGTGAGTTTCTTTATTAGTTTTAGAACTTGGATTATTCGTTGAAAGAACGAATTTCATTCACTAAATATCTTTAGATATCGTGAGTTTCTTTATTAGTTTTAGAACTTGGACTTCTGTCCGGTTACAATTGAATCTTAAGACTAAAAATATATTTTGCTTTGGCATATGCAAATGCCCATTTCGTTTGTTTCATAAATTGCTGATCGAGCAACGGGAGCGACGGCGACGCTTCCGTTGTTTATGCTTTTGAAATTTAATATTGGTTCAAGTACCTCTGCATGATTATGCTGATCTCGTCGTTATCAACATTTCCATGCATAAGCTTATTTGTTTGTCCAGCTTTGGCTTTTTGTACAATTATGTTATTTGTTTGTGCGACTTTAATTGGTTGCATAACTCGCGTGACACATAGCTCCGCCGCTTCCCACGCTTTTGCTTGCTCAGCAAAATACGAGAGCGCTTGGTGTCGTGTTGCGGTGGGTGCACCCATGGCTTATAAACGTTGGGTAGGGGTGCTCACTATTGAAAATTTTGAGACATTTGTGTTAACTGCCCCCCTCTGAGATTCGACCGCCATCGGGCGGCCTATTCTCCGCGGCTACGGCCATCATTGCCTGGTCGCCTCGTTGCCACTTTAAGATCCTCCCTCCCTCCCTCTGCTGCAAAAAGCCCAAGTCCAATGCCCGTCGAATTCCAGACTCCAAGCTTGTCGGTGGGTTATTCTTGGACTGCAAGGATGTGTTTAAGGTTCCTCTCATTAAGCCGTTGGAAATAAGCCAGGCTCAGGATCGCAACGTGTCCGGTGATATTCGGCAGAGGCGAAGCCGCTTATTCCGGAAACATTTTTTGGCGTTGGTGAATCTCGTCTCATTTACTAAGTCGAACTCATCAAATTTACTAAGGCAAACTCATCAAAAGTGACCAAGTGGGTTCCGGAAACCGAGTATTTTGTTCCGTCGACTTTGACGGTACCTAGGCAGTTGTTGATAATGATGATTCCGTTGTTCACTTCTGTGACGGCATCCAAGTGACTAGACTGAGTTTTGCAATGAGCGGTAGCACCTGAATGTAATAGAACCACGCCATCGTGGTTCTATTGGTCCTTCGAGCCGGATATCCTTCCGATCCAGCTTTGCATTCAATAAAAATCTAGTAAGTACTGTTATAATCAACTTTTTTTTGCCACACTAACATAAACACTAAACTGTGACAATTTTACCGCTCCTCCGTACCGAATTTACCACCATTAATCCATTGTGTGTACATACCTGACGTCTCTTAAAGTTCCACGGTATCCTCTGACCTAACCTGTGTCCGTCCAAATGTGTTTTTTCCTTTTGAAAAGAATCCATAAGTATACCCACTTTGATCCGTAGACATACACATAGTGACGTTATAGAATTAAGTCGTAACCCCAAACCCATCTACAGTTCGGATTCGATACCCAATGTCTCGGAATGGGAGCCTTAAAACACAATACCGTAAGCACTTTTGAAGACAAAAGCTTCTACATCTGGCATAAATATTGGCACGCAGTTACGGATATACTTTGCTCATATCATCCTGCAATTAAACATACTTTAAATTTCTAGAGGTTTGAGCATTAAACTTCGAACTCTTATACTTTTAGTGCTGTTTAAACTAAAGTTTAGAATATACGGTCATAAATAAAGTTAAATATTTTCTGAACTCAGTTTTCACGTTTAGCTTTTATTTTAAAATAAATTTTATTCGGAAAAATTATTTTAAATCCGAAGTTAAGGTATATTAAATATTTCCAAACAAATCATTTCAAATAGAATAAAAAACTAAAATTTAAAATTGTGAAACACGATACACACGGCGAATTCGGAAAAAAAATGTTAAAAATATTTACGCAAAAGATGGGAAGTGGAAGTTTAACTTAGTGGCAACATAAATGAAACTAGATTAACTTTAAGACCAAGACGCTCATGATATCATTGGCCCCCATACCTGTAACATCTGCTTAAAATTAATAATCGTTTGGTGCTAAAATTTAACGAGCATCGACCAGCAAACAAACTCCCTTAGTGCAGCGTCGAGTTTGAACGGTGGTCATAGGTTGCTTTAATAAATCTTGAAAGGTCGTCTAAAGGATGAACGACAATACGTAGACGAAATACAAAATATAATACTTAATAGTTCGCGCAAATAATCGAAAACGTAGAGCTAATTATAACAAAAGCTATAACAAATTTGACTGTGCATACACTACTTAAGCTGTGTATAACCGACCTATGAAACATAATGATGTATACGTAGATGTAAAAATACCATCGTTGGTGGAAATATTCCAACAAACAAAAAAGTTCATTTCATAGGAAGCTTTTCCGATTGCTCCTTCGGGGGCTATATGATATAGAAAAGCGATCTTTACAAAGTTGGCGAAAAAGTACGGACCACAACAATAGACATTGGTGGTGAGACTGGCTAAAAAAACCTAAGAAACAAAAAATGTTTTCTTAGAAAGAGATATCATAGGATCATTTCTATTGCAGCTATATCTTTACATAATGCATAACAAACATTTAACCAATTTTATAATACCCTCTGCTAGATCGTACATTCGTCGTGTATAACAATCATATTGTAGTAGGCCCAGTGTCCAAAGCAAAAGAAACAGTGGTATTGCAACCACTGTTTAAGCACCGTTATAACTATTGATATTGATTCCTCACTCTATGATTTCATAAAGCGTCTCTCGCTCTGCCTTGCAAGCGAAGATGCTCTCTTTATTTGTTGAATATCTAACTCTCTAACTACTCTGTCCGCGAGCAGAGAGGCAGTTCGTAAGCAATAACCAAAGTGATCAGATCAATTAAATAAAGCAACGAGCAATTAACAAGTAACAAATACATATAATTTATACTACCATAATATTATGTCTAATGTCATGGTGACATAGGAATTGTATCGATTATAGTTTTTTGAACTAAATATTTTTGTAACGACGAACGTGTCTGATAAATATATTTTGGAAATAAATGTGAAATATATTAAAAAAGTACATCTAACAAATGGGATCGCTTGAACAGTTAGTTCATAATCATAAAATAATTATTTATTTATTATATTCAACCGATTTCTGATTGTTTTATCCTTGTTTACAAAATGTCGAATACGTACTGTGTTTGTATACGATTATTCGAAGCTTATCATACAATCATAAAAATATGCTCCATATGCATGTTTCCAAACCTCCTAAGGAGAAATCTCTCCGATAAGTCAATTTTTTAAACTTCTAAAAGTTGCAGCAGAACAATATGGAAAGAACTTGACTGTGGACGGCGTGCATAAAAAAATAAATTTGGCTGAATCGAAACTTGCTTGGGAGCACGAACGTTTAGCATGAAGCGCTATCCTGCCTTTACGTTGTCATCTGTAAAAGCGCCTAAAAGTCCAATTCAAACTGCTATATTTAGGGACGATGAGTCCCAAATCGGGACTCCCAAATTGCAGAAGCCTTAGCCAGTCAAATGTACAAAATGGATGATGTCTCTAATGTATTCACAGGCTCTTTAGTAAGTTTCGTAACATACAAAATTAAAATTATTTGTTTTTTTTAATTACCGTTGTTTTTTCAGGATATATATAAGCAAAATGTTATGTCTTTTTTGGAAGTAAAGTCAATATTGGATAATAATGACATCAAGGATGCGTTTGATAAATATCTTCAAGATGTTAAAGTTATATATGACTAGGCTGATTCACGAGAGCCAGATTTCATATTCTATAATGAAAACGAAGTGAAGATGAATGTGTATCGCGTTAAACCAGCTATCTTTGATCTTTTTCTTACTATTGTCATCGGTATATATTTATTATTAGTATATCTGGCAATACAACACTTTCCCCGATTATACGAAAAAATATCAAAACTGACCAAACAAGTACATCCTTTGGCCGCTGTTAATGGAACCTTGTCTGAACGAAACAAGTGGAAAGTAAATTAGTAAATATAGTACAAACGATAATGTAAAACGAGGCCCAGCAAAACTATAACTATAACTATAACTTGTTGTTAACTAAAAAAAACAAGTGTTTGTAATAAATAAAAAATAAATAAATATAAAAGATTATGTAAATTCTTAATGATTATGAGCACTATATTGCCAATTAGCTACTAGTGGCCTTAATGAGCTTTTTGTTGCAAGCTGATGTCACTAACTTAGAAATCCGGTGTATCTTCCAAAAACGTTTTACGCAGTTTTGTATGTTTGGTAAAGGAACACAGGGAATAGGGTACATTTTAGTGTGGTGAAATAGCGATTGTTCAAGATCATACTGGCCCGATAGCCAGCAGCCAGATAGAGCTGGGATTTGAAATCGCCTATGGTGTAGTAGCTTTGGGAGCATTTATTAATTGTTATTTTTGGTTTTTTATATGCAAGGTGATTCATTAAATAATTTTAATCTCGATTTTCTAAAAAGAACTGCTCAATACCTTGCAGTGATGCTAGTGCCTTTGCAAAGGATTCGAAGGCTTTCAGCAGTCACCGGGCATCACCGTCAACGTTTTAGCTAACGGGAGGGACATACGCATGGGCACCTGCGAGAAGTTGCATAAAGATAGAAGATTAAGGTGATACTCTTAAAGGGAAAGGTTTGCGCGCTAACTGGGGCCACGGGACAGGGTGGGTAATCCACGTCTTGGAGGTTAATCGGTTCGGTTAATAAAAGAAATAGAGGTAAATATCTTTTTGTAAACATTTCCGCTCTAATTGCGGATTGTTAATATTGTTCGATGTGACGATTGAAAAAAGACCTTTGCTTGATCGAATATTTATAAGAATTAAATTCAAAATAAATGCGATTCACGTATAAAATATTTTATTTCTTTTTCTTTCATTCCTTTTCTTATATGTGAGTACAGTTATTTTATTTCCCTTGCTTTCATTCCTTTTCTTATGTGTGTGTAAATGATTATTGATTATTATTTATTTTAAGTTGCTGATTCTCCTGAGCCAAAAACTGAACTAACTCTTCAGACCAGCCCTGCTCAGGCGGTCGACACGCGCGACACATAGCTCCGCCACTTCCCACGCTTTTGCTTGCTCAGCAAAATGCGAGAGCGCTTGGTGTCGTGTTGCGGTGGGTGCACCCATGGTTTATAAACGTTGGGTAGGGGTGCTCACTATTGAACATTTTGAGACATTTGTGTTAACTGCCCCCCCTCTGAGATTCGACCGCCATCGGGCGGCCTATTCTCCGCGGCTACGGCCGTCATTCCCTGGCCACCTCGTTGCCACTTTGAGATCCTCCCTCCCTCCCTCTGCTGCAAAAAGCCCAAGTCCAATGCCCGTCGAATTCCAGACTCCAAGCTTGTCGGTGGGTTATTCTTGGACTGCAAGGATGTGTTTAAGGTTCCTCTCATTAAGCCGTTGGAAATAAGGCAGGCTCAGGATCGCAACGTGTCCGGTGCTATTCGGCAGAGGCGAAGCCGCTAATTCCGGAAACATTTTTTGGCGTTGGTGAATCTCGTCTCATTTACTAAGTTGAACTCATCAAATTTACTAAGGCAAACTCATCAAAAGTGACCAAGTGGGTTCCGGAAACCGAGTATTTTGTTCCGTCGACTTTGACGGTACCTAGGCACGCCATCGTGGTTCTATTGGTCCTTCGAGCCGGACAACCTTCCGATCCAGCTTTGCATTCAATAAAAATCTAGTAAGTACTGTTATAATCAACTTTTTTTTGCCACACTAACATAAACACTAAACTGTGACAATTTTACCGCTCCTCCGTACCGAATTTACCACCATTAATCCATTGTGTGTACATACCTGACGTCTCTTAAAGTTCCACGGTATCCTCTGACCTAACCTGTGTCCGTCCAAATGTGTTTTTTCCTTTTGAAAAGAATCCATAAGTATACCCACTTTGATCCGTAGACATACACATAGTGACGTTATAGAATTAAGTCGTAACCCCAAACCCATCTACAGTTCGGATTCGATACCCAATGTCTCGGAATGGGAGCCTTAAAACACAATACCGTAAGCACTTTTGAAGACAAAAGCTTCTACATCTGGCATAAATATTGGCACGCAGTTACGGATATACTTTGCTCATATCATCCTGCAATTAAACATACTTTAAATTTCTAGAGGTTTGAGCATTAAACTTCGAACTCTTATACTTTTAGTGCTGTTTAAACTAAAGTTTAGAATATACGGTCATAAATAAAGTTAAATATTTTCTGAACTCAGTTTTCACGTTTAGCTTTTATTTTAAAATAAATTTTATTCGGAAAAATTATTTTAAATCCGAAGTTAAGGTATATTAAATATTTCCAAACAAATCATTTCAAATAGAATAAAAAACTAAAATTTAAAATTGTGAAACACGATAGACACGGCGAATTCGAAAAAAAAAAATGTTAAAAATATTTACGCAAAAGATGGGAAGTGGAAGTTTAACTTAGTGGCAACATAAATGAAACTAGATTAACTTTAAGACCAAGACGCTCATGATATCATTGGCCCCCATACCTGTAACATCTGCTTAAAATTAATAATCGTTTGGTGCTAAAATTTAACGAGCATCGACCAGCAAACAAACTCCCTTAGTGCAGCGTCGAGTTTGAACGGTGGTCATAGGTTGCTTTAATAAATCTTGAAAGGTCGTCTAAAGGATGAACGACAATACGTAGACGAAATACAAAATATAATACTTAATAGTTCGCGCAAATAATCGAAAACGTAGAGCTAATTATAACAAAAGCTATAACAAATTTGACTGTGCATACACTACTTAAGCTGTGTATAACCGACCTATGAAACATAATGATGTATACGTAGATGTAAAAATACCATCGTTGGTGGAAATATTCCAACAAACAAAAAAGTTCATTTCATAGGAAGCTTTTCCGATTGCTCCTTCGGGGGCTATATGATATAGAAAAGCGATCTTTACAAAGTTGGCGAAAAAGTACGGACCACAACAATAGACATTGGTGGTGAGACTGGCTAAAAAAACCTAAGAAACAAAAAATGTTTTCTTAGAAAGAGATATCATAGGATCATTTCTATTGCAGCTATATCTTTACATAATGCATAACAAACATTTAACCAATTTTATAATACCCTCTGCTAGATCGTACATTCGTCGTGTATAACAATCATATTGTAGTAGGCCCAGTGTCCAAAGCAAAAGAAACAGTGGTATTGCAACCACTGTTTAAGCACCGTTATAACTATTGATATTGATTCCTCACTCTATGATTTCATAAAGCGTCTCTCGCTCTGCCTTGCAAGCGAAGATGCTCTCTTTATTTGTTGAATATCTAACTCTCTAACTACTCTGTCCGCGAGCAGAGAGGCAGTTCGTAAGCAATAACCAAAGTGATCAGATCAATTAAATAAAGCAACGAGCAATTAACAAGTAACAAATACATATAATTTATACTACCATAATATTATGTCTAATGTCATGGTGACATAGGAATTGTATCGATTATAGTTTTTTGAACTAAATATTTTTGTAACGACGAACGTGTCTGATAAATATATTTTGGAAATAAATGTGAAATATATTAAAAAAGTACATCTAACAAATGGGATCGCTTGAACAGTTAGTTCATAATCATAAAATAATTATTTATTTATTATATTCAACCGATTTCTGATTGTTTTATCCTTGTTTACAAAATGTCGAATACGTACTGTGTTTGTATACGATTATTCGAAGCTTATCATACAATCATAAAAATATGCTCCATATGCATGTTTCCAAACCTCCTAAGGAGAAATCTCTCCGATAAGTCAATTTTTTAAACTTCTAAAAGTTGCAGCAGAACAATATGGAAAGAACTTGACTGTGGACGGCGTGCATAAAAAAATAAATTTGGCTGAATCGAAACTTGCTTGGGAGCACGAACGTTTAGCATGAAGCGCTATCCTGCCTTTACGTTGTCATCTGTAAAAGCGCCTAAAAGTCCAATTCAAACTGCTATATTTAGGGACGATGAGTCCCAAATCGGGACTCCCAAATTGCAGAAGCCTTAGCCAGTCAAATGTACAAAATGGATGATGTCTCTAATGTATTCACAGGCTCTTTAGTAAGTTTCGTAACATACAAAATTAAAATTATTTGTTTTTTTTAATTACCGTTGTTTTTTCAGGATATATATAAGCAAAATGTTATGTCTTTTTTGGAAGTAAAGTCAATATTGGATAATAATGACATCAAGGATGCGTTTGATAAATATCTTCAAGATGTTAAAGTTATATATGACTAGGTTGATTCACGAGAGCCAGATTTCATATTCTATAATGAAAACGAAGTGAAGATGAATGTGTATCGCGTTAAACCAGCTATCTTTGATCTTTTTCTTACTATTGTCATCGGTATATATTTATTATTAGTATATCTGGCAATACAACACTTTCCCCGATTATACGAAAAAATATCAAAACTGACCAAACAAGTACATCCTTTGGCCGCTGTTAATGGAACCTTGTCTGAACGAAACAAGTGGAAAGTAAATTAGTAAATATAGTACAAACGATAATGTAAAACGAGGCCCAGCAAAACTATAACTATAACTATAACTTGTTGTTAACTAAAAAAAACAAGTGTTTGTAATAAATAAAAAATAAATAAATATAAAAGATTATGTAAATTCTTAATGATTATGAGCACTATATTGCCAATTAGCTACTAGTGGCCTTAATGAGCTTTTTGTTGCAAGCTGATGTCACTAACTTAGAAATCCGGTGTATCTTCCAAAAACGTTTTACGCAGTTTTGTATGTTTGGTAAAGGAACACAGGGAATAGGGTACATTTTAGTGTGGTGAAATAGCGATTGTTCAAGATCATACTGGCCCGATAGCCAGCAGCCAGATAGAGCTGGGATTTGAAATCGCCTATGGTGTAGTAGCTTTGGGAGCATTTATTAATTGTTATTTTTGGTTTTTTATATGCAAGGTGATTCATTAAATAATTTTAATCTCGATTTTCTAAAAAGAACTGCTCAATACCTTGCAGTGATGCTAGTGCCTTTGCAAAGGATTCGAAGGCTTTCAGCAGTCACCGGGCATCACCGTCAACGTTTTAGCTAACGGGAGGGACATACGCATGGGCACCTGCGAGAAGTTGCATAAAGATAGAAGATTAAGGTGATACTCTTAAAGGGAAAGGTTTGCGCGCTAACTGGGGCCACGGGACAGGGTGGGTAATCCACGTCTTGGAGGTTAATCGGTTCGGTTAATAAAAGAAATAGAGGTAAATATCTTTTTGTAAACATTTCCGCTCTAATTGCGGATTGTTAATATTGTTCGATGTGACGATTGAAAAAAGACCTTTGCTTGATCGAATATTTATAAGAATTAAATTCAAAATAAATGCGATTCACGTATAAATTATTTTATTTCTTTTTCTTTCATTCCTTTTCTTATATGTGAGTACAGTTATTTTATTTCCCTTGCTTTCATTCCTTTTCTTATGTGTGTGTAAATGATTATTGATTATTATTTATTTTAAGTTGCTGATTCTCCTGAGCCAAAAACTGAACTAACTCTTCAGACCAGCCCTGCTCAGGCGGTCGACACGCGCGACACATAGCTCCGCCACTTCCCACGCTTTTGCTTGCTCAGCAAAATGCGAGAGCGCTTGGTGT